>BPLR01019534.1:0-30233 GCA_021605095.1 Caerostris extrusa | reverse complement strand
AGTTACGTATTGCTAATCAGAGATCATTTAACTAATCATCTTTTAAAATGAACCTATTTTATTATTTAAAACTATTAACAATTATAACCTCTAATTCTCTCTCTCTCTCTCTCTCTCTCTCTCTCTATATATATATATATATATATATATATATATATATATATACACGAAAATAGATATAATATTGGTCTCGATGAATTCCCGACCTATAATTATGAGATTAAATTTGTGCACTAACCCCCTATTAGCTTTATTTCCGCATTTTCTCTTGACCAGTCTATAATAATTTATCGCCGCATTAAAAGCGTCTCTCAGATTCTTTTGATGCAAGAAAAATATCAGAACATGATTTTATTCGCTCTATTCGATTTTATTCTCTTTCGTAATTCTTGGACGTGTGCTTTCAGCAAAATCCACTTGGTTCCACTTGCGTCAGTTTACAGGCTACAAATCCGTGATAGGTAATCTTTTATTTTTTCCGCCTACTGTTCTGATCGTGGCAGAGCTGTTATTATGGAGTTCATAAATTTGTCATTTGAAGTGTTTTTCACATACATGTTTTTATACATGTCTTAATATCATTTAATTTTGTTTAAACGGTTGTTGAGAGTTTGTATAAATTGTTTTTGATAGTTTACTTTCTACTATAACGGAAATTAAGTTAAAATTAATAGCATATAAATTGCGTTTTTACAGTTGTATCAAAATTAATTATCATCATTAATAGTGTAACAACAGCCCCATGGTGGGCCAATGCCGTCTGACTACTGGCAGATTTCTAGACGGTTTGATGTTTCTTTTACGGGGCCGGTTTGTCATCCCTACACCCCAAACGCTCTACAATCATATTAATATAGATCGGGACCTACGGCTTAAAATGGATTCCAAACCACTACAAACATCCATGACACCGCTAGACTCGAACCCAAAAACCCCTGTGGTACCGAGCTCTAGAGCGCTAGGATCAATATTAATGCTTATTATGAAAGCAAATTTTGCTTCAACAACTTGAATACACTGTACAAATTGTATTCTTTATCAAATTGCATGCTACAACAACTTGAAATTAAATAATCCATTTGTGGTTAATGCATAATATTGGCTTGGCAAGAAAGCAGTTTTTTTTTAATGTACTTATTAAATGGTGAAAATCGAATTTACTTCCTTGCCAACTAAATAATGCAAAAATGTTATGCATATCTCACCGAAATATTCAATTTATCATCGCTTTTAGATTTGTTGGGACAGCAACGTATCAGGTATATTAAGATTTGAAAATCATTTTAATTAAAAAAAAAATGGGCTGAAATAATTCAATATACTACAAAAATTCTTTTTTTGCACACATATAATATACATATTTGGTATTTTATAAAAATGTTGACGATATCATATCATTTTGAGTGTACTTTATCAAAAATAATAGACAGATTCTTAAGAAAATCTTCAAATTTTAAAGAACTATTGACCTAATGATTTTATATCATTTGGCTTTTGTTGAATTGGTGGATTCCTGCCAGTACGATTAATGTATACTTCTGTACATACTTTCTTTGTAAATTGTTACAGAGTGGTGTTTTTTGTTTCCTTCAGACCAACTAGCTTTGTTAATTTTTCTTCTAATATTTTTTTTTTATTTGCTACTCTTTTTTTTTGTCTTTATTATTATTATTTAATTTGCATTTTTATTTGTTTTTTTTTCTCATTTCTTCGTTACGTTTATCTATTGTGTAAACATTTTGCGAATATAACTTTTTATTTTTTGTAAGTTTCGAGTTTTAGTTTTAAAGTTCTCAGGTTATTGCATATGTTTAAATACCACTTGCACAACCTTATATTATATATATATATGAGTACACTCAAGAGCCAAAACATTGCGACCATCTGTCAATAACGAGTTGGCCCACAGCCTTTCCCATCACACACACAGAAGTAAGTGAAAGAATGATTCTTCAGACTCTCCAGCAGCAGTTAAATACCACTTCCACCAGATCACGTGCCTTCCACGTCATCCAGGCGAGTTCATTGCAAAATGTAGGCTCATAATGTTTTGGCTCTTGAGTGTATATATAATAATATGATGAATCATTCAAGAAAACTATGAGATTTAAAAAAATTTAGAGCATTCATAACTAGTCCCTAACTGTACCGAATTTTTAATTAAAAAAAAAAAAAATATATATATATATATATAATGAGAGAGAGAGAGATTTGGTCCACAAGAAGAAGCTGACAGATCTTATTAGTCTCAAAAGGTTCATAACTCACGCATTTGAAAGCATTAAAAAAGAAACTCTTTATTTTATAACTGGCGGCTGTGTGACTAGTTTGCGCTATTGCATCATCTCTGAAAGCTATCACTTTGAAAACCTTGTCCATTAAATTCCTTTTCCACGTTCTTTTCAATAAAAAAAAAAAAAAAAATGCAGCGTTATCTGTAACGACTCAAGTGTTATTTCATATATATTCCGCCTAAAACATTTAGGTCTTTTTCTCGGTCTATAACTGA
Organism: Caerostris extrusa; assembly: GCA_021605095.1. NCBI lineage: Eukaryota > Metazoa > Arthropoda > Arachnida > Araneae > Araneidae > Caerostris > Caerostris extrusa. The sequence goes on along the minus strand of BPLR01019534.1, from coordinate 27,724 downwards.
GGTTCATAAGAAAAGTATCATTTTGATCATCATGATCAAATAGCTAGCAGAATGTAGCATTTTTTCTCACGAGAAGAGTTTTTGGCATTTCATTCCCATGAGAGAGAATGTATGTTATTTGAAAAATATATAAAAACAACAACTCATCACTCAAATTTAACAGCAAACAGGCAGGTTTTTGGGTACTTATATTACATGAAATTAGTGTTTTGTACTAATGAGGAGCAACCTGTTAGCAGATATTCGGTATCATGTATAATGAGATTCACGAAATTAGCGAATGTCAGTGAGGTCCTTTTGACATGTAGAAACAACTAAAACAACTACAGATTGAATACCATGAGTTGTTCCATCGGGATTGGTGATAAACCATGAGCTAAGAAACGTCTACTCAAATAGGAAGTGAGGAAGCTGCCCCATCCCTTCTTGACGGATTGTCTTAAAATGAGATTTTGGTTTAGAAGAAAAAATACTGCAAAGAGACTACCAGAGGTGTTTTTTTCTATGAAGTGACTGAATAGGCCTGAGATTCCGCCTTTTTTTCAAAGTGAACCCCTTATGGTTTCGTTTGTCATGCCTGAAAAATCTCCGACCTTGGAATGTACTGTACTTGTGATTTAATCATGCACTAGTGATTTTGTAAATTTTGTGTATATATATATATATATATATATATATATATACAGTAGAACCTCTTTTTAAGTCGAACCTCGATAAATCCAAAACCTCCAAAACTGGAAATTTTTTTTTTCTTCACTTCCCTTCAAGCCCCAAAATCTCCATTACTCGAAACTTTAACCCTCTATATGTCGAAATAATTAGTGAATCCCCACAAGCCATTTTGGTATGTATATTCCCTCCGCAACTCTGGAAAAAAAAAAAAATTGACCTCTGTATCTCGAGCATTAGCAATGTTTAATTTTACAACCTTTACAACTCGATACCTTTTAAGGTTGTTTCGAATTATTTTGATTTTTATTCGTAGTACATAATATAACTTTTAAGTTGCAAATAAATATATTTATTACCTGTGTAACTTGAATTTTTATTTATTTTACCTCTAATTCAAAATAAGTAAGAAAGAATCTAAACCTCTACAAGTCGAATATTTCCTTACAAAAATCCTCCATAAGTCGAAAACTCTATAACTCGAATTATTTGGAGTCTCCCTTGAAGTTCGACTTACAGAGGTTCTACCTATATAACCTGAAAGTGGGCCTCTTTTTGAAGCCGTTATAGGTCTAATATAGGCCGAGACGTTATAAGAGCTTGGAGTTGTATTTGTTTCGCTTGATACTTATGAGATGGTGAAGAAAAATTTGCAATGTGTAGTGCCTCACTGTTGAAGGTAATACGAGATCTTTTAAACTGAATTTAGACATTTTTATAATCTTCTTGTTTTTTTTAATACAAAACAAGTAATATATATAAAAAAATTGAAGTCAGTTCCTTTTTTTTTCACTATATTGCAGAATATCCTTTACAAATAAAGTTGACATTTTCCTCTTACATCTGACGCCATCTATTATTAGATACATGCAACTTAAACCTAAAAAAAACTAAAATTATTTAAATTTAATTAATAAATTAATATTTGAAAAAACTGTATTAACATCAAGTATCATCCACTACAAGTTCAAAAAATGTATTTGAACTTGAGTGGATGAATAAAAAGTATTTTATGAACGTTTGAAAATTTGAACAAGATATATATAGGGAGAGTGTGAGCTAATACCAGGTGGGCTGAAAAGTTCGTAGGCTAGCATATAGGCAGAGACGTTATAAGAACTTGGGGTTGCATTTGTTTCGGTTGATACTTCGGTTCGGTTTACAATCTGTGTACTGCCTCACTGTTGAAGATAATACGAAATCTTTTAAACTGTCTTTAGACATTTTTATAATCTTCTTGTTTTTTTAATACAAAAACAAGTAATATAAAAAATAGTAGTAGTAGGAATTGAATAACAGTCAGAAGAATGAGTCTCTCTTCATACAATGACAACTACAAATGATATGTTTCGAAAAATTACTCATCTAATTAAAGAGTCTTACATGCAACACAGTAATACTATAGGCGCAACCCCCCCCCCAAAAAAAAAAAAAATTTTTTTATTTGTAAACTTTATACACGATACCAAATATGAACTACATAAGAATTATATTTGCGGCTTGTATTTGTGTTACAACAACCACGCCAATATTTTCTTTAGATAACCAATCGAGTTGGGTACGCGCTTTTGATATCACGTGTTTACTGTTGAGTAGACGTATCAGTGATACTGATAACCATGATGCTGATTATACGAGTAGTATTGATGATACGTTATTAACATTGTAGTAAAAATAATGCAGATAATTTATCAAAGGTATTTTGTATGTAACGAATTACAGGCTCCGTTTGTAATGACGGTAAATCACGAAGTTTTTCTTTTTGTTTCTTTTTTCATGGACGCTTTGGACGAGCATGTTCGTGAGTAGATTCTCTATCCTTTGCTTTTTTAATGATAACATGTTATTTTCTTATTATTGCATTAGTTTTTATTTTAATTTTGATCATCATTGCATTTGTCATGTTATGAAACCACACATTTTTATATCGCGTTGAGTGTTTTTTGTCATGCATTTCTGTTTCTCTTTCCCCCCTTTATTAAAATGTCATCAAATCCGTACCTTTTATTTTTGCTACAGAAATCTGTTTACTTTGTTAGTTAATTGTGTTAATTTTTTTGTCGATATTTTGTCTGATAGAAAATAGAATCGCTATTCTCATTAAAGAAAAAATATAAGGCAATTTTAACAATGGATATGCTTCGCATGGATTGGATATGTTAACTATTTGAAGATGTTATGGAAAGAGTGAGATGCAACTTTCAATTAGTCATGTGTACACTTTCAAAGCCTTGAATTGCCGAGTTCTGAGTTCTGGCGCTCGGTACCTGCGGTGCCATGGATGTTTGTAATGGTTCGAATCCACTTTGAACCGTAGGTCCCGGTCTAATATGATCGCAGAGCGTTGTCTAGAGGTTTAGTCAGTCTTCAGTCCTCGTGGTCATGGTTCGTTCGCCTGCGACGGGTCATCTGGACCTGGTATAGGCTTTCCTGCACCAGGGGAATTAGTAACAGCAATATACTGTCATTGTTGGGATATATTAAAGCAATTTAACTGTTAATAACGATTGCAATGCTAGAAAAAAACCGATTAAATAAATTTTTCCACAAATTTATTTAGAAAATCTTTTATTTGTCGTAATAATTTTTTTTATGTTGTAATAAAAATCAACTATGAGCAAATTTGATAAAAGCAGATTTTCAGTAAATAAAAAAAAAAAAAATATCAGTGATGGTTAGTGATATGTCGGAAAATATTTTTTGGAATACATTTTAGAAAGAATCAACTAGTTTCATAACTGCCACATTTCGTGCATATACATAGGACCGAATTTGTCATTAAATTTGCCTAATTTTGTATTAATTTATTTAATTGCTTTTGTTATAAACATAATGAAATCATACCTTTTAGGGGATTTTCTTTTTTATATTCTTCTACTTTGTTGATGTCAATTTTTATAAAATTTATTAAACAGACTTTTCTCTTAATATTAAATCAGATTCTATTTTATTTATAACTAAAATTTTTTATTCATGCTGTATTTTTTTTTTCAATGATTAAATTGTAAAAAAAAAAATATGTAATATGCTTTAATGTCCTCGTCTAATATTAAGGTATAATTTCCAATTAATTAACTATTTATTATCGAATTTTTTTTTTTTTAACAAAAAAAAAAAACGTTTTCTATGCCTGTATCACGTATTAATAAACTAAATAATGAACTACAGGATTAAGTTTAATTCCTTCCTGAACTACTTTACACTAAAAAACCGTCCTCTACGAGCAGGATTAAGACGTCATCTGAGCTACTTAAATCGACTATTACTCCCTTGTAGAATAAATTCCACCGGTTCTTTACAGCATCGTAAAAGGAAGGTAGGAATTCCCAAAAGTGAAAAGAAAATTCTAATTAAGATACGATGGTGAATTATTTTTGAATATAGGTTTATTTTTAATATTTAATCAAAGTGCATTATAAAGGACTTCGTATGTTTATCAACTAATCCATCAATCCAGAATTTGTATATATTATACTGTTTCCAAGGGCCTGATGGAAGAGGGGCTAGCGCTCGGTATCGCAGGTTTCGGGTTCGAGTCCGGCGGTGCCATGGTTGTTTGTAGTGGTTCGAATCCACTTTAAAAGTAGGTCTCGGTCTAATAGGATCGTAGAGCGTTGCGGGGGCATTGTGACTCCTCGTCCGTGGCTTATCTCTCGTTACACGCGCCCCCTGGGTAATGCACAGTGAGTACGTTTGTGCACCACTCGCCCTTAAGGCATCCAAGACCAAGCTGTCTGTGTTTTCCAGCTGCATTAGAAAGAAAAATCCTTTTTCCAAGCATAATAGATTCAGAATTTTTCAAGTAGACTTGTCAATCATAATCATTGGCGCGTCAGCCCCATTGTGGGCCAATGGTCTACCCACTGACAGATTACGAGACAAGAGATGTTTTTCTTTTTATGGGGTAGGGTTTTCAGCGTTACGCCCAACGCTCAACAGCCATATTAGACCGGGATCTACGGTTTAAAGTGGATTCCGAACCACTACAAACATCCACGGCATCGCCGGGACTCGACCTCGAAACCTGTGGCACTAAGCGCTAGTCACTCGGCCATCATGCTTCATTTAAATAAACAGTTACAAAAAATATATAATTAATATACTATTTACATCTTTCTCGATTTTGTTATTAGTTTTTTTTTTTTTTTACGAGTAAAATATTTTATTTCAAAATGTGGTGTTGGAGTTAGGGATGGAGATGGAATTAAGGCTGGTGGATAGCTCTTTGGGTTTTCAAACAATGTGAGCCATATTTGAAACTCGATTAGTGAAGCTTAACCAACAGCTGCAGTATTTATACCAGCATAGGCACATTGAATTAATTATAACGTTCCCTTCTATTGGTTTTATGAGGAGGGTGTGAACCTTTCAGATCAGGATAGAGAATGGGGATGTTCATTAATTGTTTAAGATTGAATCTTGGTATTGTGTTTTGGGTAATCTGCAACTCTCGTTATATTGAATCTGCTAAATCTTTGCAATTCTAGTCAGCAATGACCTTGAGTCAAAGTGCCCATATTCATTTGCAATTATGTTACCAAATGTAAAAATTACGGATATCAGTTTAAAATTCGTTCACCTCAGTTTCATGAGTCTGATTTGCACAAGCCAGCCTATTCCTCAAGGGGGGGGATATTCTGTACTAACACCCATTTTGTTATACAAATACTAATAATAAGTTAGCATTTTATCTATGGACAAAAGCATTCACTAGACCACTCAACTTTAACCAGTGACCACTTTAACCTTGTTCAGTGATCTGTAAATAAGTTATCCGTTTTGACATCAGGTAAAACTCATTATATTTCTAAATAATTCGGAACTGGTTTTTTGAAAATCCACAGTCTTCATTCTGCTACACACACACAAATAAATAAATATACACTTAAGAGCCAAAACATTATGACCACCTGTCAATAACGAGTTAGCCCACCTTTGGCGCGCAACACAGCTTCAACCCGCCTTGGCATGGTTGGTACCACCACTTAATACTAGTTAAATACCACTTCCACCTGATCACGTGCCTTCCACGTCATCCAGGTGAGTTCGTTGCAAAATGTAGGGGTGGTCATAATGTTTTGGCTCTTGAGTGTATATATATATGTTTATACATATATAATGCATTTTCAATGTATATATATATATAATTTACATATATAATGCATTTAAAAATGCGTTTGACCGAATTATTGATAAGAGTTTTTCAACATATGCATGGATTTGAATGAAAATGCGTATTGCATGGCAGACATTCGATTGTATATTGTTTCTTCTATAATGAAAGAAATGAACAATTTTATACTCAGGATCACACTCGTGCTGGATTATTCAGCCTTATTTGAATATCATCAGTACCCACCTGCTAGTTGTGTAAATAACTTTTATCTGACAACGAAATATATTGTGTCTCTGTATATCAGCATTTAATCATCGATTCCGTTCTGAATCGCATTTTGATTGTTTAAGAACGATATGCTGGATAGTCTTTCCATGCGTTTTTCGTTAGACTCTGATTACGAATAGTTAATATTTTTTGCTACCATCGTCAAACTTGCTACTTTTTCTTTTTTGTAATCTATGATATTTATTACTAATTGCAGCTTTACTTTCTTCATCTGAATTCAACTTCTGAATTGTTGTCGTGTAAGGGCGTGATGTTCTCTGTCAGTCATCAGGGGCCTGATGGCCGAATTGCTAGCGCTTTGGCGCTCGGTACCATATGTTTCGGGTTCAGTCCCGGAGGTGCCATGGGTGTTTGTAGTGGTTCGGAATCCACGTGAAACTGTAGGTCCTGGTCTGTTTAGCGTTTAGCCTAAAGTGTCATCAATCCGGCACCAAATCAAAATTATAAGTCACCTTTGCGGTAAAAAGCGAGATAATGCGTTTATGTCTCAGAAAAATCACGTTCATCTAATTTTGTGCAGATTGTTCATATACTTTTTAACTACGCAGAACTGCATATTGTTCATAGAGCGCTAGCCAATTAGCCATCATGCCGCTGTAAATTAAAGACAGAATGCCAAAAACTGTTACATTTGTTAATTGAAATTTTTTTTTATATCGATGGACCTCTTAGCGCAAAACATACTGAGCGAAAATTGACTATAAAATAAGGAAAGAAGATATTGTCTTCCACCACAACACTACAGTTGCAACACTAAATTTTTAAAATGAAATCTCTTTATGTAAATATCTTAATTATTCAGATGTCAAACATTACATAAATGTACTATTCTGCAAACTGTACCGCAGTTTAAAAATATGAAATTTTAAAAGAAACTTTCAATTCTTTTAAAATATTAACGATAACCATTTAAAATATAAAAAAATTTTATATTAAAAATTTACGTAAATCATCAATATTACTTAGTTAATTTATAACTTAAAACCAATGTATTTTAATTTCTTATATAATCATTTTTACTCAAATATATTGAATTATCACTCCGCGTTTATAACTTTTAGTGCATAAATTTCGTAATAATATAAAATTTTAATTAACTTATTGTTGATTAAATGTTCAATAAATTTTCAAGTATTTATCTGGTTTTACATTATTTTTTTTTAATGTAGTAGCTATCTTATGTTATGTTACTGGGACTCTTTTGAAATCTATAACTAAGATTTTCATTTTAAGATCATTTTTGAAGAATTGATAATTCCGAGATGTTTCCTCCGAAAGGAGTTGGCGGTGGCATGGATGTTTGTGAGTGGTTAAGAATCTACGTTAAACTGTAAGTTCCGGTCTAATTAGCCGAAAGTGTGCAAAAATGACCGTAGAGCGACCAAACCAAACCGAAACTAGCAAAAAAGGAAAATCTTTCGATAACATTCCTCTTAACAGAGCTTTTCCTCCGATACTCTGAGATTTCCCTCTTTTTTCTCTACAATTTGGAGGAAGAGCTTCAAGAGAATTCTCTGTGTTATCTTCCGCATTCTTTTGTTAAAAAAAAGTACAACGAAGATAGTGCCTGTTTGCCTTGAAATTAAACACGTTTAAAAGACCATAATTAGCACACAAATTGTATTACATTCAGTAATTGGTGAAGCCTCATGTGCTTGCAACACATGTTTGTGTAAATTTAAGCGGAGATTAATGAATTATCATCTTTGAATATTATCAGACTTTCCTCAACTATTTTTTTTTTATTTACAATGGCAGATTATGAATAGTTACAGAAAAAAAAAAACAACGAAAAAAAAACAACAGATAATACAACAAAACATGCTGAAACAGAGTTCATTCATCTAAAAATAATGCCAAGTTGTAGATCTTTTAGCCACTAAAAAGTGTTACCAGGTGCACCACGGGGAGGTAGATCTTCAGCGCACTATTGTTTCGGATATTTAACGCCTTTTTGTGCTCAAATCTGATGGACTATCATGTTCAAAAAGCAGAAGTTCTGGTGATTTTTGCAGGACAAGGAAGTGCTTTGAACAGCATGTAAGCAATCCAAAGAGCCTACCATTGTGCTAGAGATGGTTTCAGAATGATTTGCTTCGAAGGGCAACATGAAGGGTTGTAAGATGGCATTAATATAATGTTGATCTGATTTAGCTGTATGTATGACTACAGTTGTTAATCTACTATTATGGGAAATAGCACTCTATAGCAAATGTAATGTCTGTGTGCTAGATAAGTGAAAAAATGCTTGAGAACTTCGTTGTTATGACAAACGTGCATCACCATATTCCACTTTCACTTGTCAAATATTCTTGAAACAGATCGTTATTCTTTATTGGTGAATTTCTCAATGGGGCTTTCATATTTACGCTGCTACTATGATGACCCATGTTTCTTCATAATACTGTGCATTTTTTTTTTTTTTTTTTAAGTAATATTGTCTACTTGCAATAATTCTTCTTCATTGAGGCAACAACTCCACTGTGGGTTAAGGCCATCTGTCTACTGGCAGATTCAGAGACAAGAGACGTTTTCTTTTTACAAAAGTAGGGTTCAAGCCCTACGCCCAACAGTTATATTTACAGTTTAAAGTTCGTTTCTAACCACTACATCCATGGCACCGACGGACCTCGACCCGAAACCTGTGCACTGAGAAGCAGAGAGATAGTCATTTGGCCATCAGGCACCTACTTGCTAGTGTGGTGGTTTAAAATGTAGAATTTAAACTTGCAACAGTCTACTATATATATACTATATATATATATATATATTGTTATACTATAGTTTAACTAAATAAAATTATGTGATATTTATATATAATATATAATATAATGTAATATATAATATATTATCATACTACATCTTGATTTTCAAGACAAAATAACTTTTCTTAAAATATCAGTGTTGCTTTTGTTTCACTCCTCCTCCACAATCCACCTCCAGAGTGGATCCAATGTCTTGGGATGCCGCCCACACAGAGCTTGCTTTTAAAAGCTCAAATGGAAACTTGGGTGAGAAACGTTTAAATGCAACAACCTCGATTCTGGTTTCATTTTTCCGTATATAGAGCAGCAGATTTAGATTGGTAGCCTTATCCTGATGAAACTCAATACAGTGAAGTTTATTTAATTAAAGGGATCGAATATAATAATAGATGTTAAAGCGTATTTCCGATAATAGTCCGAGTTAATTTTGACATTTTTTTTCTATTTTCATTATTTGAATTTTTTCTGTTACGGGAATCCAGTAACGATCGTGAAATCTTCATTTTTTTTTTTTTTTTTTTTGTAACAACATTTTTGGTCTTTTAATTAATATATTCAACTATTTTAAATACTAAAAACTTTTTTTTAACTACCGAAGAATAGGAGAAAATATAGCTTTTTCTATTGCAATCAGATAAGTATATTAAAGATTCCTTAATTTTAATAATAATTATTAATAATGAAGTTCTAATGTCATTTTGGAATATTATCAGATCTTCCGCAACTACTACTATTACTACTCCTACTACAACACATCACATCACTGTCTAGAGCTGAGTTGCCCTTTTACAGTTTGGGAATGATGTGGTGACAGAGAAGTCTGATTGGGCTCTGTGATGCTGAACAGTCATATGAGACTGGGAGTTACGGCTTAAAGTGGATTCCGAACCACTACGAACATCCATGGCACCGCCGGGACTCAAAACCGAAATCTAAGGTGCTTTAACTACAGAGCTAGACACTCAGCCATTCAGCCCCCCGGTCCTTCTTATAGTTTCTGTAGAAATGTTGCATAATTAATGCTTCAATACTGCCACTAACAATCCATAAAATAATTTAGCTTCCATGATACCTTATTTACCAACTGCTTTGCATTTATGTGTCGAATGGCAGAGAATTTGTAAGACACCCTCTAAGCAGCCTTATTGCCGATGCGAGATGCTTAAGTACTCTGTCACAATCGCCATCCAATCTCCTTGTTTTTGAAAACAATCATTGCAACAGATACCGCCAATAGATCCGAACCTGAGTTTTCGGTCTCGCTTGAACATTAGAAGAGTGTGGTACCACTATTACACGAATCTGGAAAATGAAGCATTAGTTAAGCAAAATCTTTTATTAGCAGCTTAGAATTAGAAGCTCAAAATGTACTATATATATATATAACTAATGTTATGTACTGGACTCTAATAATAAAAATAATGTAAATATAATTTGCAGAAAGAAATATGCTTACATATATGCGTATAAGTAGCATTACAAAAATTTCTATTTTACAAAAAGGATCTGTTTAAAAGAAAGTACTGTTTACTGAAGAAAGTAAACATTGTCTGTTTAAATCTGAGATATTTTAAACATTTAAACAAAGAAGAAATCGTCATAAATTGTTAAAAAAAAAATTGTATTTCTATTGTAAAACCTTGTTTTGACAGAATCTAGCTTAGGGCGTTAAGTTGTTCTTTCAATAGAAGTATTTTGAATAAACCAAAGATTAATGAAAATATCGCGAAATAATTTCCGTGTAAGTTTATTCAAAATCTTAAATGTGGTTTTTATTTGCAGAAAGATGTCTCTAAGCATAAAATTAACATTTCAAGATATTTTCTACATTTAAAGTTCTTTTCGTCAACTAATAAAATCTTGTACTCAACCCAAATGAAAAATTTTTTTTTTCCTAGAGAACTGAAAAAAAAAATATTTAATTAAAAAGAAAATTGTCTTTTTAAAAATTAAACAAAAAAAAATCTCACCTGAATAAATCAATAAAAAAAAAAGATTAATTAAATCAATCCCACGAAATTAGCTGTCTAACAATAATAGACTTTTCACGAGATACTAAACCTTGTTTTCAGTATCCTTTACAAAATTTTCAAATACCTTTTCTCTTTCATTATTTGCACATTGTTATTTAATTATAAAAATTTGTTATGTAAATATAAATGGACTATTTATTTCTGGACTTCTATTTTATTTCTATTTCTTATTTTTATTCTGGACTATTTATTGAAAAAAATAAATATTCAATTAAAAATTACCCTTTTAAAATTAAACAAAAAAATCTCACCTAAATAAATCAAAAGATTAATTAAATCAATCCCACGTAATACACAGTCTAACAATAATAGACTTTTCACGAAATATTAAACTTCGTTTTCGGTATCCTTTACAAATTTTGAAATTCTTTATTATTCATTATTTACGCATTGTTATTTAATTATATAAATTTGTTATTATTTGTTACTTAAACATAAGTGGACTATTTATGCTAACAAAAAAAAGCATAATTTATTTTATTCGTAATAAATTTATGATATAGACAAATATAAAAATTTTTAAATTATAAAATTATATTTAAAAAAAAACCTAACATTTTTTTTTTTTTTATTAATTAATAATCCTTTTAAAAATTAAACAAAAAAAAAAAAAATCCCACCTGAATAAATCAATAAAAAAAAGATTAATTAAATCATTCCCACGAAATTCGCAGTCTAACAATAATAGAATGTTCACGAAATATTAAACTTTGTTTTCAGTTATTCTTTACAAAATACAAATTTTCAAAACTTTTTCCTTTCATTATTTACACATTGTTATTTGATTACACAAATTTTTTATTGTTTGTTATGTAAATATAAATGGATTATTTATGTTACAAAATTATGTTGAATTTATTTCATTCGTAATAAAATTATGATGTAGACAAATTAAAAAAAATTTAAATTATATTTAAAAAAACAAACATTTTTTTAATAATTAATAATTAAAAAAATAATTAAATCCATCACACGAAATTCGCAGTCTAACAATAATAGACTTTTTACGAAATACTAACTTTGTTTGAAATATTAACTTAACATACTAACACAAATTTTCAAATATCTTTTCCCTTTCATTATTTACTCACTGTTATTTGATTAATTTAATTTGTTGTTAAATTTGTTATTGCTTGTTACGCAAACATAAGTCGGCTATTTATGCTAAAAATTATACAGAATTTATTTCATTCGTAATAAAATTAGAGTGAAGAAAATTTGAAAAAATTTTAATTTTAAAATTAAACTTTAAAAAAATTCCATGTTTTTTATTAATATTTTAATTTTGTCACTTTGTTTAAAAATTCTCTTCATTTTAAGCATCACTTTAGAAATAACGATATCACTAAAAACTTTTTTTCTGCTGAATATTTCAAACAATACCGGAAGTTATAGGTTGCGTATGAGTTTTGAATAATACAAACAACAAAATCTAGTTCAGACGCTCGTCCTGAATACCGACGCCGCAAGAGATTTTTTTTTTTTTTTTTTTTTTGTATGTATATGTATTTCACTTGTACTCAAAATGAACACTTTTTATCTCTGTATTACGCCAGTGATTCTTAAACTGTAGAGTGCTTAGAAATTGAATTGACAGATGAGGTGTGGTGTATACAAATGACTTAGTTCCAATAGATCAGTGATGTACGGAATTGGGATGTCCACTGGCCTCATATAATACTGTGTCCAAAAGTACGATCAATTATTTTTTTTTTTTCATTTTTTTTTTTTTTTTTTTTTTTTTTTTTTTTCCAAATTTATTTCATCGCCTTCTCAAAGTAATCCCCCCCAGACACAACTTATGCCAACTTTTTCCCAATCCTCAATGCATGCTAAAAAGTCATTGGCAGGGATGACCGCGGCGATTCACGTTCAATCTATTCAATCAACTCAAAACGGTGTCCCCGGAATGGTCTTTTGAGTTTAGGGAATAACTGGAAGTCGCACGGTGTGACTACATTGGTTGTGGAACGATATGTGTTTCATTTTTGGCGAACAAGTCACGAAGGATCAATGCAATGTGAGCTGGCGCATTCACTGTTTTCGGTACCCATCGAGATTTCACGCGTTTGAGGCACAAAATGGAATTGACTGATCTTTTTGAAATTCCAACATCATCAGCAAGGTCTCTAATTGTAAATCGACGGTGTGCAAGCACCAAATCCTTAATTTTTGGACGTGAGTTTCGTCAGTTGAGGTTGATGGTCGACCAGGGGGCTCTTCGTCTTCAACGCGTTCTCTGCCTTCTTTGAACTGTTTACACCACTTGTAAACATTTCTTTCCGATGCTCACCGAAAGCCTTCTGCAACATTCTATACGTTTCCGCAAACAAAATTGAATGCAAGTTCTTAGCTTAATTAATTCAGACATTTCAAAAATCGCTGGAATCAGTTTTAGCGTCTCACAAAGCCAAGCGTAACTCAGACACTAATGAATATTTTGACGTGAAATTTCACACAGATGTCAAGGACAGAGCCAGCAACCTAAAAAAGAAAAAAAATTGAAATTCTATAAGCTCAGAGAATTTTAAATTGAAAATTGGTCTTACTTTTGGACACAGTAGTACAGTGGTTCTCAAAAATAAAGATATCCGGTACGGCCTATGGTATTCCAGAGAAATATGTGTCCGTATATAAAAATAAATATAGTAATCCTTTCTGTCAATTTTTTCCATTCAAAAACGGCTTTCATTATAAACAACTTACTTTTCTGGTCGCTTTTTTTCTTCTTTTATCCACATAAAATGTGCCAAATAGCGATAATGTGCCAAAAAGAATTTTTCCATGAAACTAGGAGAGGTAGAAATACTTGAAAATTATCTAACAAGCGTATTTGATTCCTATATATATATATATATATATATATTCATTATGAATCAATAAATTGGTTTTTGCACATCTGATTTTCATTTGTATTAAAAATTTCCGTTGTATTATATAATTGTTAATACATAATAATGTTATATATTGTTAGTGAATTAATTTGTATCATTAAATCAGCAAATGTAAAACTACTGATGGATACGCAAATTTTTAGCTTTGAAGTTGAATCGATTTTGTATCTCCACTCAGTATAATTCTCGAGTGTAGCTCTACGGTCATTTTGTGCACACTTTAGGCTAATGAAACATTGACATACAGTTTAACGTAAATTCCTAACCACTAACAAACATCCATGCGATCGCCAGGATATTCGAACCTGAACTGCCAAACGCCAGAGCGTTAGCCAATTGGCCATCAGCCGCTGTGATTTTTGAGAGAAACAGTAAGTATATTTGTTTTATGACTGAAGTTATTCGAAAGTCTAAAGATGTGGAAATTATTACCGACAGAGGACACATGGTTTTATACCGGAGTGGTTTTATTTTTATTGTTCTTGAATCAATTGATAGATTGACTATGCTTCTTTTATTTTGGACAATTTCAGATAAATTCATTTATCTTGAAGGAATATTTTAATCGTTCTTTCATGGAGAACTTTTTCTTTTTTTTTTAATCGTTTTGCGTTTTTATATAAAGTCACACTCAAATCAACATTCCTAACAATTTTAGTGTAGAAAAACTCAAAGCATGTGTTATATAAGAAACAAAATTTTTTTCAATGGATTCCAAAAGGTTTTACTAATGCTTTTACATTAATTTTTACTATTTATAATTTAAATTTATGTAATTACCATAAAAATTAACAAAATCAGCCAATTCACTTTATTGCACAAAAAAAATGCGTTCCTTCATATCAAACACTCAAACGCGTCATACATCAACATCAAATTATATTTTGACTATTTCTCAGAAAAAAAAAATTTTTGACTCAGATTTTTACTATTCATTAAGATTTTATGTATTTTATTCTTTATGTTCAATGAATCTGGGATTAATGTATACTTTATCACAAGTATCACAATTTTTATTTCAAAATGATGAATAAATATTTATATTAAATTGAATATTTAATGTAATGCTTCTTTCATATATTTAATTTCTTTGATTTTTTTTTATGTGACAGTCAGCGTGAACAACTAAATTTATGCTCTTATATGATAAATAACTTTTCTAATTTATGAAAATGAATTATTTTAGTGCTTTGAGAAATTTCTATTATGTTATTTGTCTGCATTTGGTTAAATTTCGTACCGAATTAGGTTGGGTTTGCCCTCATTTAGTTTTGTAGACAAGGACGCTTTATATTGAAAGATAATCTTATAAATTATTAATGGGTTCTTATAATTAGAACTTGCTTACTTATTTACTTACTGGATACTTATTATTACTCACAATGGGTAATTAACAATGGCCAACAATGGTAACAACTTATTATGGGTATGTAACAATACTTATTAAATTATTAAGTATAGTACAAAGTTAATTTAAAGGATTTATTTTGAGCAAAAGTTCAAAAGAAATCCCTAACATCCATTTTATACTTTATAACTTTTATAACTTATATTTTAACTTTCATTTATTTTTTATTTTGCTAAATTTGTCGTACGAAAGTAATAACAAATTTAAAAACGTGTTAATCGACCATTTCCATGATGGACAGGAAAAAAAAAAAAAGTATAACAGATATATAACGACCTCTAATTAACTTGTTTGCATAGTTTTCTTCAATTTGGGATACAAACTTTTTGTTTCAAAGGACACACGTTCGTTTCATTTAAGGTTACAGATGGCCACTTGTTGTAATATATACATGATAAATCGCTGGTTCTTTTACACTAAATTTTTTAAACGGGGGTGACTTTTTGTATTTTGTATAACTCATTACACTTAATTTTTTTAAAATACAATATAGATATTTATGGTTTGTAATATTTGATAAAAAGATCACATCAGAGATTTATTTAATTACTTTTTTAATTATGTGCCAACGGCCATACCATGCTGAATATACTGGTTCTCGTTAGATCACCGAAGTCAAGCATCATTGGGCGCGGTCAGTACTTGGGTGGGTGACCACCTGGGAACACCGCGTGCCGTTGGCATTCACACATTTGGGACCTGAATGGCCGAGTGTCTAGCGCTCGGTGCCACAGGTTTCGGGTTCGAATCCCGGCGGTGCCATGGATGTTTGTAGTGGTTCGAATCCCCTTTAAGCCGTAGGTCCCGGTCTCCCTATGACTGTAGGAGCGTCACGGTGCCAAAGTCAGACTTCTGCCTACGGGGTGCTCCATCACAACAGAAGCTGCTTCCTTCCTCTTCATTCATGAGTACGTATGGGCTCCTGGGCTTGGCCAGCCAAGTGGTATAAAAAAAACAACAACTTTTTAATCATAATCTACAACACACTCTATGTGTGCGCCTTTAATGACACGGATGATATAAATGCCGCAAAAATAAATAAGTAAATATTAAAAATAAATAAATAACAAAAAAAAAGAAGAATAAATAAATTAAAAGAATAAATAAAAAAAATAAATAATAAAAAAATTAAATTAAAAAAAAATAAATAAAAATAAACAATTAAATAAAATTAAAATCCTATCCTATTCTTGGTTATTTGATACGAGCGACGAACCTTATTATAAAACTATATCACTAATTAATTTTCTACGAAAAATTACGTAGGTTTTTTTTGTGTGTGTGTGTATTAAATCTTTTTGTATTGTTTAGTGACAGTAGTTCTGCACGATACCACATTTCAGGTGCTTCTTCTTTAATACTTTTGGAATCAGTCAAAGTCCACTGATTATCTGAAGATCTGTTTTTATTTGTATTGTCTTTTCTTATTTCTTCTCAAGAGTAGGATAAGTTGAGATAAAGCAGCTAACGCGAACATAAATCTCAAAAATCAAGTTAAAATTAAAAATAAATAAATGATCTAAAATAAAATTAAAAAGAAAAATAAATAAAAAATAATAAATAAATAATAAAAAAAGTTTTACAAAATAAAGAGAAAAAAAATAATAAAAAAATTATTAATTTAAAAATTATATAAAAAGATTTAAATTTCAAAAAAATATGTATTTTAGTTATCTCTGTGTTCTTTCTAGCATGGTTGACCCAATAATGAATACAGCGTTTATAATTCGTCCTTCGAAATCTTTTAAATATGCTATCTTCATTCTGTAGTAAATTAGTTCATGCAAAATTAGTTTGTGATGCAAGATATTTATATCAACCGCTTGTCGTATTCCAGGCTCATATTTAACTGGACGGTCTGATGGCCAATTTGCTTTATGCTCTGGCTTCAGGCTCGAATCCTGGTGGTGTCAGGAATGTGTGTTAGTGATCCGGGCCTGAATCACCGAGTGTCTAGCTCTCTGGTGCTCTGTGTTATAGGCTTTCGAGTTCGAGTCCAGGCGGTAACATGGATGTTTCTAGTCGTTCGGAATCCACATTAAGCCGCAGGTCCCAGTCTCATATGACTGTATGAACTCATATGTCTCACCTCATCATTTCCAAACTGTATAGGGACAACTCAGCTCTAGACAAAATGTTTTGGTGTGGTATAGTGTAGTAGTAGAAGTGGCTCGAAAGCCACGTTAAACTGTAGGTCCAAGTCTGATTATCCCAAAATGTGTCAAAAATAACCATAGAGCGATAAACCATATCAAACATAATTAAATGGTAAGGATAACCTCGTCCTATGATAAACACGACCCAACTCGCATCAACAAGTCGGATTATTGGTCCATGGTTACAGGTTACTGGATTTAATTTACCGGTTTTTGTCACCGGTTTTCAATGAGAGGCTCCCATAAGCTCTCAACTGCTACCATTAGAAATCCATTTGTAAGGCAATAACAATCCATTTATCTGTGATCCATCTATATGTTATGAGGCTTTAAGTCTGGTGTAAAGAAGAAATAAACAACTTTATTGGCTCTCTAACCAAAAAAGCCATTATTGGATGACTTTGAAACTGTTTGTAGCTATGCGCTTCTAAATTCTATATACGAGTGGTAAACCCCAGCGGAATAAATGATTAGAATTGATGTTGGCATTCTATACATTAATTTCCTTTCTTTTTTTTCCTTTTTTCAATTCCTTCTATTAGCTCACACTCTCGATATATATCTTGTTCAAATTTATAGTCGTTCATAAAATACTTTTTATCCATCCACTCAAGTTCAAATACATTTTTTTGAACTTGTAGTGGATGAGGGATGTTAATACAGTTTTTTCAAACAATAATTTCATTCATTAAATTTAATTAATTAATTTTTTAGTTTTATATGGAGAAAATTTTTTTTTCTCTTCTATAAGATATTTAGCAGGATATACATTTAGGGAACAAATACCGTCAGTGGCGAAGCGTGTAGATCGCTGGAAAAAAATTACGTTTTCAGATTCTTTTTTTTTCTTTCTGGGTTCTAGTCTGAGTGAAGGAGGGAACAAAATGGCAAATGAAACATGTGAATAAATTAGTGAGAGAGAGAGAATTTCTTCTAACTTAAAAAATGAATGAAAATCATTTATAAAGAACTTTCTGCAATATAGTGAAAAAAAGTAACAATTGATTTTCATTTTTTTTTTTTTTATATTTTATATTACTTGTTTAATATCAGCTGTCGAAAATTTCTGGTTTTAAATGGAGTCAATTTCGAACCAATTTTTGTTTCGTTGACAATGACTCGCGATTAAATTGCGCAAAATATTGCGGAATAATTGTTTGATGTTATTAGGCGATTTCGCAATGTCTTTCCACGCACCTTCTCAGAGAGAATGAAAGAAGCCAGATTTTCCTTTTATAAATGCGAAATAATTTAATTTCTCCTTTATCATACGAAACGTTAATACAGATCACTCTATTATTAAAGTTAATTGCGAATCCTTTTGAATTATTTTTTTAATTTGTGCTAATAAGTTCCTTTTGTACAAGAATTGAAAAGTAAGAAACGAAATAAAATAATAATTTATTATCAATTTATTTATTATTATTTATTAATACATCAATTTATTTATTTATTTATCAAAATAATTTATTTCGTATAAAATAGTTTTTTTTCCCTCTAAATGAAATATTCAAAGGAAAAACACACAGAACTATATTTTAACAATGAAGGCCGAAACCGTAATGAAATAGTAATAAATGTAACGAATTATATTCTGCATACTTTTCTTTAACATTAAATTAATTAATGTAGCTTTCAGTTTATTTAAGTTAATTTTTCCTTCGATATATTAACATAGGTCGGAATTATTCAGATTAATAATCTGATTTTCATGAGCCTTGTAATGATAACAATATGTTAATCATGATAATTATAAGTCAATTTTTTTTCCTCCTTCGATGAATGATTCAGATTCAGATTATTAGATTGCTATCTATCTGATTTATATCTATGATTAAGAATCTTGCTAACTGTCTGATTTATGATTAAGAATCAGATTGCTATTTCTGTTTATATCTATATCTTAACTATTGCTATCAATTTTGTTATTATATCTGATTGCTATCAATTTCAGATTAAGAATCTGATTGCTATCTATAATTAAGAATCTATAGACCCTGTACTCATAACAATACTTTAATTATGTTTACTTTAAATCAATCTTTTTCTTCCTTCAATATACTAATACAGGTCCGAATGATTCTGATTTTAAGAATCTAATTGCTATGAGCCTTGTACTCATACAATACGTTAATCATGTTAAATTTAAATCAATCTTTTTTTCTCCTTCCATGAATGATTCAGATTAAAATCTGAATACTGTCTATAGCTAATGCTATTTATTTCAGATTAAAAACCTAATTGTTATCTACCTGATTGCTATCTCAAATTAAAAATCTATGGATCCTGTACTCGTAACAATACTTTAATGTTAACTATAAATCAATCTTTTTTTTCTTTCGTTATACTGAATTATTTTGTCACGAATATAAACAAAATATGTACATCCTGAAGCTCTACACCCATAGATTTTCTCTCTTTTTCTACTTTTCTCAGTGTACATTTTGCTAAAATTCTAATGTAAGTTACGATGCATTTTTAATGCGGTTTCCATCCTGTTTGGATTGTATTGAATTACATAACTCGGCGAGGCGTCTAGATCCTTAAGGTTGACTGACCACCACTTGACATAATGGAAACAAAGCTATACCTTGAATGACATGACTGTGGCTTTGTATAGTTTACGGATTACATATTGCTCATAATAAATGCTGACCTTTTATATTAGAAATTTAATTTGGCAATGAATGGTATTTTATTTTTATTTACTTGGTGATATATCTACAGGAATGTGCATAAAGAAGCAAGATTTTATTTGGATGGCTGATTTTAGGATTTGGTATTCGTGTACAACAGCTGTGGCCAAATTGTTTGGACTTATTATTATTTTTATCATCACCTTATTCAATTTGGTGCATCGTATATGATTATATATCTTGTTATATGTGTGATTAGAATAGAAAATGCCTACCAGAAAGCTTTAAAGAATAGCTGTTCCACACTTGCAAGAGAGAAAAGACGAAAATTTCCACTATCATTTCCAATCGATACAACGCATTATCATAATCTCCATCAAATTAAAGCTTTATCTGCAATGCACTCCATTAACGCCTTATACGATAAGCACGTTACCAATATGAATCTTAAGTCCAAATTTGCTCTTAACTTCGACATTCTGCTTGAAGAGTTTGATACGATGACATTTTTAGAAGAAAAATTATTTACGAATGATAGATCGCATCTGCTGTATTTTCGGAAAGACACTTTTTCACACTTTTTTTTTTCGGCACTTTAGAAATTAATCCCGGAGCGGCTTGTATATGTGGGCCCTATAAGTAAATACCCACTTACAATGTTTTCTTTCCGTTCCACGTGTCATATGTAAGAGATGGCAAATTTTATTCGTAGTTGATGGTTGTTTCTATTCGTAGATGCACAAAAGTGGCATTAAGTGCAATTTTCTCTGAAAATTTTAATGTCACTTAAAAGTATAAACAAACTAAGTTAATCTGATGAAAGGCAAACGGATTTTTTAGCCTTTCCCCTTCAAAGGTATTTATGTGTATGTTTAGAAATTTCCATTATGCCATTATTCCAAAAGATTATTTTATGCAAGGAAAAAAAAGTTAAAATATTTAAGAGAATTACTGATAATAAAATTCCTCTACGAAAAACGTCGACAATCTGGATTAAATTTCTCTCTTTATATTGACAGAAAAGAAATAAAAAAGAAATGTCTATTCAATTTTACATGCTCTTCCTTTTGGATTAACGTATTTTTTTCAATTCCTTCTATTAGCTCACACTCTACCTATATATATCTTGTACAAATTTTCAATCTTTCATAAAATACTTCTTAATCATCCACTCGAGTTCAAATACATTTTTTTTTTTTAACTTGTAGTGGATGACAATTTTTGATGTTAATACAGTTTTTCAAATATTAATTCACTAATTAAATTTAATTGATTAATTTTAGTTTTTTTAGATTTAAATTACATAATAGATGGCGCCAGATAAACTTAAAAAATGAATGAAAATTATTTATAAAGGACTTTCTGCATTATAGTGAAAACAAAATAGGAATTGACTTTAAAATTTTTTTTTTATACTACTTGTTTTTATATAATCTTTCCACTGCATTATATATTATACATTATATGCACTTCATATAAATGAAGTGCCCTGCCATGTATTTTCATCAATCCCAGGACAACCGCTTCTCCTTTGCATTTCGTATAATCCGACTGGATAGTCAATATATTCGAGACATTCACACATACTGCTCCACATGATGCTGCCTGATGGCTAATTGGCTAGCTCTCTGTCCTTTGGTACCACAGGCTTCAGGTTCGAATCATGCTATTGGCATGGATGTTTGTGAGTGGTTCGAAATCCACGGTAGACTGTAGGTCCAGCTCTAATTAACCTAAAATGTGAAAAAAATGACCGTAGAGAGGCAAACCAAACCAATTTTCACTTGATCTACTCTCCTTTTATAGTAATCACTGCAACACATCACCACCAGCAGAAATCGAACTCTTGACCTATAGAGCTGTGCGCCGTTGTTAATGTAATTTGATATAACAGTAGGGGACATATCAATCTAATGTATTTTTACTGTTTTTATAATATTAATTTTCTCAAAAAATTTCAACACATTATTTTCTTATCTTTTTTTTTTTTTCTTCTTCTTTTCTTTTCTTTTTCTTTTCATTTTGAAAACAAATATTATCTGTAATTTGACATTTTTTAAAGTATGATAATAATTAATTCTAATTTGAGTTCTAACTTGATTCTTGGTTTTAATTTTGTCATAATATTAACTGCCTGTGATAATCATATATATAATGATATAAAATATGAAAAATTTAGATTTAAGATTTTGTATAATTAGAATAACTTACTGATAAAAAAATTCCAATTTCTTTCGAAAGGATGTTATAAACGTACAACTTAGGACGAATTAAAACATGTTTATATTTGAAACTACAATTCGATTAAAAACATGTTTTACATTTGAAACTACAGTTCTATTAAAAACATGTTTATATTTGTATTTCTTTAAAGCATTTTCGAAGAATTATTGCAGTTTAATGATTTATTTTTCCAAAAGTAAAAAAAAAAATATATAGAACTTTTTTTAATTTTTGGACAACAAGGAAAATCGTAAATATATATTCTTAAAATGGGCTTTATTTCCCTCTAATAGCTTCGAGGAAGTCCTGAAGAATTGCACTATTATTTTCGAATTCATTTTCCTGTTTGTAAAATAGTATGCGGTTTAAGATTTTTGACCTTCACGAGATTAAAATGTGACTTGCAACACAATTTAATATAGAGATTAAATGCATTGAAATAAATATTAAGTAAAATAGCTGCGTTTCTTTATTAAAAATTTGTTAAAAATTTGTTTTTCTTCATTAGAAACAAATGATATAAAATAAAAAAAAAATTTTTAAAGTCAATTCCTACTTTTTTTTTCACTCTATTGCAGAAAGTCCTTTACAAATAATTTCCATTCATATTTTTTTTAACTTTATCTGGAGCCATCTATTGGTAGATATATGCAACTTAAATCTAAAAACTAAAATTAATGAATTAAATTTAATTACTGAATTAATATTTGAAAAACTGTATTAACATCCAGTGTCATCCCCTAAAGTTAAAAAAAAAATGTATTTGAACGTGAGTGGATGAATAAAAAGTATTTTATGAACGGTTGAAAATTTGAACAAGATATATATAGGGAGAGTGTGAGCTAATAGAAGGAATTGAAGAATATGAAACAGTTTTTATATTTGTAGTGTGCATGTTGAGCAACCAGATTGTAGTTAGGTTCAAATACTTGAGCCACAGGTTTTAAGAACTTACAGTTTATTTACATTTAAAGACATATAATTATAGATTCAGGGAAGGCCACTTCTAAGCCTAAAATCAGATACTCGGTTACGCACTGGATGCGCAAAGTATACTTCCTCTCCGATCAGAGTCTGTAGGCCAACTAATATGCCGGGATGTGTTAAATATATTTTCTCTCGAGATGAGGGACTACTTTAGAGTTTTTCAGCGGGAGCGCAGGATGCGCTGTATTTTCTTTCGGGTGAGAGTCTGGAGGCCTACTGATCATTTCTCATGGGCCGCTCTTACCAGTGTGTAGGAGAAAGCATGGTTACACATTAAATGTCACTCGATGTATAGCACAAGCGTATTTTTAATTAATAAGCATATTTTCAGTAAACTGAACAAAATGAAATAAATATACATTTTCTTTAAATACTAGTAAGTAAAAAAAGGTTTTTCAATTTAAAAGTTTAATAATTTAAAAATTCAGTTTAGATATGAAATTATTCTATCGAACTCAGGTTTGCAGTGAAAATATCCGTAAATTGTTTACTGTATCTTATATTCAGCGATGTCAAGTACGGATTTAGATCGTTACTAAGAAAACAAAATTCGGATTTACTATACTTTACTGGAAAAAAAAAAAAAGAGAATATTTATACGGAAATTTTTTAAAAACATTTTTATTTATTTCATTTTCCAATTTTGCGCAGTTCAGAAAATTTCCATTGATTTCGAGAAAAATAGCTCCAATTTCGCTAAAAATTAAGAAATTTAATTAAATTTTGCACATGTTGGCACTACAACCTTTTCCCATTATTATCACGAAAACTGCGAGATAATTACTTAAAGAAGGATTGTTTAATCGATAAAGTTAGCGTTGGTAAATGTATTATTTTTGAAATAAATTTTATTTAAAGTTTTTAATGCTCATATGCTCACTTCAAAATGCCCAGCAAAAGTTAAAAAAAAATTACATCTTATCTTTAATAACTTTTTCAGCAAACTTATTCGTAGTATTAAATCTTAAATAATCTCTAAATTAGTCTATAATTTCTTCAATAAGTAATTTAGAAATTATTGGCTAATTTATAGATTACTAATTTAGTGAGTGCCTCAATTAAAATAATCGCTGCAATAATTGAAAATATAAGTTGCAGTTACAGTTTCGAATATGCATATTGTAGTGAAATTAGTGATTGGAAGTTAATGGTGTGTTTTAGCCCCTCCACCAAACATTAGAAATTTCTAAAATAGTATAAATTTTTTTCATTTGATGTTGATATCTCTGATGTGTACTCTATTATTAATTTAATCATTGAATTATGTGGTACTGCTTTTTAGTTCATTAAAAAAAATGTCTCTTGTGAGCTTGCATGATATTAAATATTTAAATAATGAAATGATCTAGGATCAACAAAATAAATATGGATTTTTAGAAACACACACACTCTCCTCTCTCTGTCTCTCACACACGCACATATAAATCTCTCACTCACTCACTCTCTCTTTACATATACATACATGTACATACATACATACATACATACATGCATGCATTTTTTCTCTCTCTCTCTCACACACACACACACACACACACAAGCACATATACATACACACACACACACACAAGCACATACATACACACACACACATACACCACACAAGCACATACACACAAGCACATACACACACACACACACACACACACACATACACAAGCACATACACAAGCACACACACACACACACACACACACACACACACACACATACACATACACACACACACACACACACATACACACACATACACATACACATATACACACACATACACATACACATACATACACACACACATACACACACACACATACACACATACACACACACACACACACACACACACACACACACACACATACACACACACACTATATATATAAGCCTGATAACTTGATGTCATTTAAGTACTAAGTAAGTAGCATGTCTAAGTGCAGTAAATATCTTGTGGTCCATAAGAGATTTTAAGATATGCTGCACAAAGTTTTTCGATTCATAAATAAATAATAATCAACTGAAGGAAAACTCTTTAATAACTAGATCTCTGTGAAACAACAGAACATCTTCTGGCTATATATATCTATTTATTTACACCGAGGACAAGTTATTTTAATTAGTATATCACGAACAGTTATCAACATATAAAGGGCAATTAATTCCCTCTCTCAAAGACTTTCAAGGATAACTACTCTAATATTTGCTTGTTTTATGAGAGGAAGTACAAAAACCTTTATACCAGACTGACTGACTGTCCTTTAGAAACACCGATCGTTGGGTTTTCTCGTTTATGAAAATAGTGATTGCAATGGCAGTCGCCAAGGGTTTCAACATTCGACCTCTAACCTTGGTGCGTTGCCATTAAGCCATCAACCACGTTCCTATCTTTGTTCAATAATAAAGGAAATACTCAAAAGAAATATTTTTTTTGTCTATGTTTCTTAATTTAGTACATTCTAGTAGATATCGTTGCTCGACTTAAGTAAAAAGTATGTTTTATTTTTGGTAAATTTTGTTGCGAACATATATCAACAAAATTTGCAAAATTAGAATTCAACATACTATCTGATTTCAGCAGTCGATCATTTCGTACACGATAGGGCCAATCATATTTGGTTCGTAGCACTATGGTAATTTTTTGTACACTATAGACTAATTAGACCGAGAGGTATAATTTAATGTGTATTCAAACCACCACTACTACACATCACTGTGCCTAGAGCTGAGTTGCCCCTTTACAGTTTGGGAATGATGTGGGTGAGAAGCCTGATTAGGCTCTGTGACGCTCTACGGTCATATGAGACCGGGACCTACGGCAAAGTGGATTCCGAGCCACTGCAAGCATCCATGGCATCGCCGGGACTCGAAATCGAAATCTGTGGTACTGAGCGCCAGGGTGCTAGTTACCACAGGGGATAATCCTATTAAAACAAAGAACTTAATATAATAATGTATAATTAGTATGATTTCCTCTTATGAAATCAAGTAAAATAAATGTAATTAAAAATCATTTAGGAACCCTCTGAAATCTGAAATATGAAAAAATATAAAAGAGTGAAACATTCAGTTCAAAAATAAACATACTTAAATACTTACTATGAAAGCAAAGAAAATAAATTACTAGTAAGCAGTAAATAAATAATGGCAATTCGTTGATAAATTTGATGTTACATATTTCCTTATGTAGGGACCTGATGGCCAAGTGGCTAGCGCTCTAGTGCTCAGTACCACAGATTTCGGGTTCGAGTCCCAGCGGTGCCATGCATGTTTGTAGTGATTCGAATCCACTTTAAACCGTAGGTCCCGGTCTAATAGGATCGTAGAACGTTGTGGGGATAGTGTTACTCGCGTCCGTAGTATATCTTCAAGCTACAAGTGTCCCCTGGGTAGTGCTAAATGAGTACAACAGCTGTGCTTAATATAAGCCTTTGCTTATAGTAGAATGATAACTGTCTGAGTATTGCCAGCTTCATTAAGGAAAAAAAGTATTTCCTTATGTGATTTAAGAGGTCGATCTAGCCATAAAAAAAATTACATTTAAAATAAGCTTAGTAATTCATCTCATATTCAAGATTCACTTTTCTTTGTGATATTATATAAGAATATAATATCTATATCTATGATCAAAGATTTTTCAGTTTTTGCGGAAAAAATCTTTTAAAAATTTGCTGAATTGTCTTATTTTGTGATATTTTTCGTACATATTACAAATTTCTTAATGAATAAGTTATGAACAATTCATATGATTGCCAGTTTTATACATTGTAGCTCAATTCTGTAAACTATGTTCCTTATTCCTTAAAATAATGATTTTATGACGAACGATGAGCCTTTACAATGATGCCATTAAAAATGATTAATGACATCATTGATGATATGATGCCATTAGATGTTCTTTACCTAAACTCTTGACCTCAGTGACCATCTCTAAATACGCACAATTAATTTGCTGATAGCAAAGCAAATCAGACTTTTAGTTCAGAGTTTTTAGTTCAACTTACAACATTTTTTTTTTTTTTTTTTTTTTTTTTTTTGGAAAATGAGATTAACCAAACTCTAAAACTCGCTCAAACATAACGGACGCAAACCAGCAACATATAAGATGTGCAAATACCCAAATTATGATCGGTTTGCAAAGGCTAAATTTAAGAATGACGAAACAAATATCGCACTAGCAAAATAAATATTTTTTTAATGATTTCATTTATATTTATATTTTCTTAATATTTCATTTTTAGTGTTCCATATTTCTTTAGAATGTGCGTTTAGTATCATCATTATTATATAATCTATGCTTACCTGTAAGAATAATAGTAAAACACAATAATAACAACTCATTATGTTTCAATTTCTCACTCAAAAAAGTCGATAGTAGGTCTACATCTAATATGGGGATACCTAACTTTATAGCCGGCTCGCGGAGTTGTGATGCATTTCAAAGTGGCCCACTAAGATCATTTGGGTTTTCCACTCCTGGTCTAGATCCATCCACATGATGCTTTTAAACTTACGAGTAAGTAAAGGGAGGAGGGAAAATAGCAATACGTAA
>BPLR01019532.1:0-33959 GCA_021605095.1 Caerostris extrusa | reverse complement strand
CAGCCTTTCCCAAGTCCAAAACCTGATCAAAAGATGTGTTTTTTTAAGTCTAGAGCGTAATTATCCCGAAGCGTCTCGATAAGTATGTATGTATCTCTATAAGAAAACGTCTTAAGTGCGACTTTGCACGACAAACGCTACCGATATTAATAATTCGGAAGCTGCAGGATAATGAGCGCGTCCAGTGATCATCACCTCTGCTGTATTTACAACGCCGGGAAAAAATATGGCGAGAAATATCAACAGAGTGTGATTACTGTGGATTTCTGTTTTTTTTTTGTTAATGGTTAATTCAATAAGGAGTGTAAGTATCAATAATAGATTCGAAAGGCTTACTGTAATACAAGACCACATTTATTTATTCCTCCCATTGATGAATAACTAAATAAGAAGCCACTGTTTGCCATGATTGCACTGGGTTGAGTGAAACTCTGGCAGTGTAGGTGGAGTAATCACTTGGGTAGGGTCTGAGCCCCAGCGTGGTTCATGAGCCCTCCCACAAATCTGCGGGACTCATGAGCCCCACAATGTTCTGATACCATTCGCAGCAACCAGGACGTCGGCGCAATCTTAAAGCGGCACCGGCGCTGATCAGCTCAGTCGAGGTTCCACCCAGTCACTATTCCAAGACCACACAATGAGTAATCAAATAAAAATCAGTATTTAAATTTGCCCGAAAATTTTGCAGGGATCAGTTATTTTTGGGTCACATAAATTAGTCATCAAGTAGATTAATTCAGAAATGGGTTTTAAAAGGTTTACTACATTTTATGTTTCTGATTGCAGCCTTCAATATAAAAACCATTGAGTTTGCTGTGGTGCTTCATGCTTCTACGCAGGGCATAGTGCACCATGGATTGTTTATGTGATTAGGAGTCCCTTTATTCCCCAACATGACTGAGTGGGCTGCAGGGTGAGGAGTCAAGTGGCTTCTACACACGTTGCTCCATCCAGCTTCCCAGAAGCCTTCCCCACCACTTCCCTCTTTTTCTCCTCATGGGGATCACCGCTCAGGAAGCGGTCCAGGCAGGGATAAGGTCATTATTGGCTCCACAGGCCAACGCCTGCCGGCCACTGGGTTCCATCCATTGCTTGGATAAGATTAATTACCAGATCTGAGGCCAGTCAAACTCTCATATTGGTTATTTCTAATGCTGGGTTAAGTTTCAAATCATTATATAAGTGGTTTCCCAAGATTCAAGCTATATCTTGCTTGAAGACCTCAAAGTCTTCTATGTTTTGCTTCTTTTTATCTGTATCTATCATGATCAATTGCTTTCCTTTATATGTCTATCAGAGGGTCATTTACAAAGTGGAGCTTTGGCGCGAAGGAAATGACGGGTGATCGTTCCTTGGTCAGCCACATCTCCACTTCAGATTTCTCAATGCCGCGAGGACTTCCCAGAAATGAGAATGCGGTTTCGTTATGTGAAGTAAATTTAGGTATACTTTTTATATTGTTTTTAAATTTTGAAAATTTATCTTAACTTTTTTGCCACCTTTTCCTTTCACTTTTGATTTTTGATACATTGAGCAAAGTTGCCATCTACAATTCCCTTGAATCATTGGGTGTCACAAGGTGGACAAGGAAACGAAAGCAAATTGATTACAAATAAAAAATGAAAAATGGCAACATTTAAATCATTTCCCATCATTTGAGGAAATACCATTTCTAAACCATGGTACTTGTGAGAGTCCCTTACTTATTTTCTGCACTTAAAGAAGAAACTTCTACACCTGAGCGATCATGTATATTACTTTACCAAAAATGAAGGTTACATCTCTAAGATTGGAAAGGTGGAAGTAAGTCTGAAGCATAAACAGATGAGCTTTTTAGTGGAGTTAAGTGCCGGAAAAAGCCCATGTTTCCTACCACCAGACCGGCCAGTGCGTTTAGGTGAACCTTACCAACAGGCCCGAAGGGCGGAAGAAAAACCCAGCCGCTATTCACGCACATAACAAATCTTTGTTCGTTAACGCTTAATCATTGAATATTCGTACATACTGCAAGAAGCAATTTATTTCCGTGAAAATTTAAGAGTTATTAATCTGAAATGCAATCAATCATTCAAACATTTTCAGTTACCACAAAAATATTACGATCATATTTGGGGGAAAAAAATATCTTTGACATTTTTAAGAAAAAGATAACAAAAGAAAATAAAAATCTCAGAAGGGTTTGACTTGACCCCATCCAGGTCATCTTTTTTGCAGGAAAAAAAAAAAACTTTCTTCTGGCGCTAAAAATGAGACAAGGTTCTCTGATCAAAATGGTTCAGAACTTCTCCAGCATCATGCCCATGCTTCAGGAGTCAGATCCACGAAAGAAGCATGGTACTCTGGCCAAGGAGCCTTTGAATTTAAGCCACCACCAAAATGAAAAGAATGAACATAACTTTCAATATTTTTTTTAATTTTTTATATAACAGCTTAATGGCATAGTATGCGTTCATGAAAGACCTTATGGGTGGAACATCAAGCAGGAAGCAGAAAAACTATAGTGAACACACCTTTATCCATCATTATATGACCGTACAAAGTAAAAAAAAGATTTAAGAATATATACTTTTCAGACATATATTATCTTATTTTCATACCACATCACATCTTCATTCTTCTTATGAGTGATTTTTTTAGTGATCATGAATTAAGGAGTCTACGAATCTGAGAAAACCACGAGACTCCTCGATCTGTATGAGACTCAGTTGCACCCAAAAGGTGGATTCCATGAGCTCCACCACAAATATCTCATCTTTTTACCAGTTCACAGAAACTAACCCATATTTGAATTGGTTCATGTACACTCACTATTGTAATTTCTTTCACTGGTTCCTCAGTTTCACCCTTTGTTTCTAGCATAAAGGAAGTATAAGTGTCACTGCTGGCATTCTACCAGAAACTCTGTGAGTTAAGCATTAGTGATCTCACTCATTATTAAAACAAGCGGTTGGCCTATGAGCAGCCATGCAGTTAGAAAAGAAGAAGCGAGGAGCTGTGAGTTGACTCAGAGGGTTAAACTTGATGATGTTTTTTGCTTTCTCTCACCACTTGTGCTTAAGCAACATACCTCCAGAATGTCCAAGGTGTGATCTGTGGAGAAGCGAGGACAGAAGCATACCTACCTATTGGGATGGAGCACTCTGTGTGAGAAATCTTCTTCCAGCTTCTCTTAAGTGTGAAAGGAAGATGTGGAAGCATTCGAGTTAAAGGAAATAATTTTTTGCTCATTCAGGTTCAATGCAACCAGTCCTTATAACCATGTTAATTTTACTTGTTATATGATTCAATATAATTATGTTTATGTCCAAATAAAAATCTATTCAAAAACAGGGAAGTTAATCAAAAGTATAATTATAAATTGCATTTATAGTTCATTATACAGCAATATTTATCACAAATTAATTTATTTTATAAATCATTTTAAATAATTTATAATTAAATCATAAATTATGAATTTTTCAGAAAAATTGTTGAAAATCATTAGAAATATTATGAATGCATAAAAAATGTTGGAAAATGAAAACTTTTATACTAAATACTTAATGAATGAATCATTTATAATAAAATGTTCATCAAATCATCAACCTTAAAAAAAATCAATATTTTCAAATTCAATACTTTTAGATTTAAAATGTATAATTATTGTTGAAAAATTTTTTTAACTTGACTGTTCCATTTAATATTAATATCATTATTTTAATGATTCACATATAATTTAAGAGATAACAATAGACACATGAAAAATAAATTTTAAGAACATAAAGTTAATACATAACTAATACTTTTATTTACTTCAGAAGCCATGAATATCATTAATTAATCAACTTCATCAGTCAATACAATGTGTATATAGTTTTATAACTACAGAGAATAAAGTTAATTTATACTTTTAAAAGTAAATGCAAAGAAAACGAGATTAAAAACATCTTTTACAATGAAACAGTTAAAAGTGTATAAATGAAAATATAAAATTGCTGCAAAATAAAAATATTACAAGGTACAGTTAATAGTCTACAAGCCTGAGATCAGATTAATAAAAAAATATACATTTGTCATAGTAGATATAACAACTATAAATTAAGAAGTACAAACAATAAAAAATCAAGATAAACATCTCAAAATGAACAGGCTAACTCAATACAAAAGTACCGAGTATAGGAAAAAAAATTCATACAATGAAACCAACCTTTTTTATATATTCACCCAATATGTAACCCAAGTTTATTTTGTGTGCCTGTAAATCCCCCCACACACCAGTCCTAGTAGAATTTCTCACTTGGAATCAAATGCTAATATTTCCTGAGATATGCAAGCATGTCTTTTCCATTTTATAATGAAAATAGAATTATTACAAATTTTTGCACCAATATATTGTTCATTATAAAATTTTAATCATTAATTTTCACTTTCACCTTACTAGTGGGTAACAATTTGAATAATAAATAAAACTTATGCATACAAGCTTTTTAATAATAACTTTGATGAAAGGGTCCAAAAAATTATATCCTATAAATTATTAATATATATTCTACATTAAATCATAAACAAGTGAATAAATACTGAATTATTAACAAAAGCACATTTTTAAATATAAATGCAATGCTATTAACACTAAAGGTAAAAGAAGTGTGGCTTTATAATTTTACTATTTGTAGCAAATCAGCCTCAATATCTTTTGAAATATGTAAAAACGGATTTTATTATAAATACCCAATTAATTGACAATTGAATTTTTGCATTTTACTGATTTTTTTTTTATTTAATCATTTGGAATAATCTATATTCTAATGTGACTATAAAGGGTATTATATTTAACCTTGATTTTTATTAATTCAATCAGCAAATGCCTTTACTATGAAGACATTTAATTCTTAAATCCCATTTAAAATTTTATTTCTTTATATTAGAAGAAATTTCATTTGAATGTCACATTAAAAACAAATTCTAAAATTTCTTAGAGCTGTTTGAGTGAATTTAAGAATTAGAATTTTTAACATTTATTAAGTAACTTTTACATTTTAGGAACATTAATTACTTTACTCTATTATTTTATGCTATTTAAAATTCTATTTGAAAACAGAATTTTGTTACAAAATTACTTAAATTAGAAATATTTACTACATTCCATTGCTTTATTATGAGCTTAAAATACATTGCTTTATTTATGAGCAAAAAATACATTACTTTAAAATCTCAAAAATATAACTTCCTTTTTGCAACTGAAGAAAACCTCTTACATTTAATAGGATCTTATAATTCAGATTAAGGGTGGTGGCTTATAATCTGGATTATAGACATATTAATGTATAAAAAGAAATTAAAATTATCAAGGAAAAAACAAAATTTTTAGTAGAATACATATATAACAATTAATCCCTTCTCCTTCTTTCTTAATATGACTTTAAAGTAATAATTTTAAAAACAAATATTAAAATTTCCTTAATTGATAAATTAGCATATAAAAAAGAATAAAATAATTATTCAAATATACTAATTTCAGATTTATTGCTAATAGATATAAATTTTCTTATACACCTTAATTGCTAAGTCAATTATTATTCTAAGTGCATGGATCTTAGGCAACACAGAAGATACAAACAAAAATATTTCAGCATTTAGTTTTCCTACAACTGCGCAACCAAGAGTACATTGTGATACATTTAAAAGAAAACATTTTTTATTCAGTTAGTAACGTCTACAAATATGAAAATTGATTTGTTAAAAAAATGTCATCAATAAAGCACACACACAAATTAACTTCTTAAATCCTACTATGTATACAATATAAATTATGATAATAAAAAAATATTTTTAAAAAATCAGAAACTTTAAAATTATGCTACTTATATAGCAAATATATATCCACAATATAACAAAATTAAACAAGCTTACTATTAAGCTTTTAGTCAAAAAACATTGAGCTTTGCATGCATTCTATACTTAATAATTGGAAAGTACAGCATTAAAATTAATAAATTAAATATCTAATAAGCTAAATGTTTTGTATCATTAAAAAATGCAATGCTTAAACAAACAAGCCCTGAAGTTCATATTCATTTATTAAAATACAAGAAAAATACACACAAAACACTCTAAAAGAAGTAAAAAATATACAAAATTATAGGAGACAATATATCTCAAAAAACTCATAACATTTATAAAATAATAAGTTAAGTACAAAACTAAAACACTTAAAAGTTGGACTAATAAGATGGAGGACTTTAAAACAATTATAATTATAAAAAATGGCAGGGAGTAAGAGTAAATATCTTCATTTTTAGATGCATTTTTGGCTGTTGAAGCGACAATATGACAAGGATAATGGGAAAATTTTCTATATACATGATTAGATGAAGCTAAAATACAACTGAACATTTAATGTAGTATAAAAATATTTTCCAATTAAGTTTTTAGCATTTCATCAACAATTCTTTGATGTAATTGTTACCAATGATGCTACGTATATATATATATATTGAATATAGATAGAAAAATATTAGCTAAAAGCCAATGTTCTAAAAATTGCCAATATTAAAATGTTGAATGAAAAACAAAGTAAACTTCCAGAAGATGCAGTAGCTGGAGTGTGGTATGAAGAAGGTACTTTATCAGTTGGTAAAGCTCTTGGCACACTGAAAAACAAATCTTCAAAATCCTCAGCTGTTGATATATCTCCAAAACCACTTCCACTTCCACTACCACTAGATGAATCAGCTGTAACATAAAAAACCAAGTTTAATCTTACCAACTAAAAAAAGTTATCGTTATATTTTTACACCATTACAGATAATGTTATGAATGTTTAATTGTTCTTTATCAGAATAAAGTTGTGAAGAAAAAAATTGCACACAAAATACATTATACAACAAAAATATACGAAATTTCAAACCAACTTACCTGAGTCTTCCCATTCAACATCTAATCCTTTATAAGCATGTGATAACTTGGTACTAATAAGATTTAGAGTCAATATCTGTTGATTAATTATGGGATTTTCACTAGCTTTGATAGAATCTTTGAATGAAAGAACATGCTTTACAGATGCATTAATATTCCTAAAAGAAAATGCAATATTTATATAGAATGCTTATATGTTCAATATGTATTAAAACTTTTTTTTTTTTGCATTTATTGAAACAAAATATAATTATATACCCTACATTTCTATTATATAACATACATCAAACGTTAAAATTTGAATGCTAAAAATTTTCAGTAGAAGCCATTAAATGATACTAATTTTCTGCCTAAAAACCAGTGACATGAAATCAGCAGTTAAATTATCAATATAATTCATGGGCAATTTATGCTGTGAACTTTTTTACACAAATCTCCCCCCCCTTTTTTTTTTTTTTTTTTTTAATTAGTAAAAGGATCTTAAATTTCAAACACGCTTTTGATACCAAAATAACAGAAAAAAAAACCATTGTACTTTAGAAGGAATCTGAATTCAAAGGCCAGGAATCAAATACAAAGTTCCTGTACTGGCATCAAAGATAAGTATGATACATCCATAAGCCAAATCTTCCCACCAGATTTTAGAAAGGGTACAAACACCCTTTATAATTTAGGTGAAGGTATTCACTCTAAACTACAGTGGAACCGTGAAAATGCAAGTGAACCAAAGTGGTAACTCCTTTATTAAGTGGTTTACTCTCTCTCACAGACATCTGCATATAAAACAGCATCCCATCTTATCTCCATTCAAAGTACAGGCTACCACCCCTCATTCATTTATCCCATAAATTTTTCAAATATTTTTTAAATATCTGCTTGTTCTTTTCTTGCAATGAATTTTCATCTATTATCTTTGGAAAGAGCACTGTTTATTGGGGCTTTCTAAGAAATTAATTTTTAATGAAGATTGTAGGCTGATTAATATTCAATCGAGACTTTTGGACAGAAGAAATTAAAAATGCATTTTCACTTTATCTAATATTTTAAAATTTAACTTAACATGGCTTATATATAAGAATCATGGGAACATTATTTCTATAAAATATGGAATCAATATGGAAAAACTAGTTGTATTTCTACTACAGTAATACATCAGAAGCAAATTTATTTTAATAATTTAACACTTTAAATACTATACTTTGTCTCAGCATTGCCATCCCAGCAACCTTCAGATCCTTCTTCCATTAACGAATGACTACATATTTTCAAAGGAAGCTCTTGCCAAAATCTCTTAATTTTTTTAGTTTTCTTCTTTAGATTATCTACCAATCTTTCAATGCTCGTACCTGCAGCTGTAGTTGGGCGAGCAGCATGATTATGTAAAAATTTCAGTTTTTCCAATGGAATTTCCTGGTCAGAAAGGTCCCGTTTCCCCAGACGAGGTTTCCCACATTTATGAAATAACTGTAAAATAAAACACATAATTTAAAACAAGGAAATGTTTTTATGAGCTAATTACACTGGATCTTAAAAGTAATACTGGATATTAAATACAATAGAATATAATAGAGAAAATATATATTGTCTTATATAACACAAAAGAGGATCATGTTGCATTCTGGGCCAACATATCAGCCTACTCATTTCCATATATCCCACAACAGCTTGGAATACACTGCAGAGCACTTTTCACACTGCTCTATTTTGCACCAAAGAAATGGCTGCTATTTCACCATCAAAGTTGTCAAGTGCCTTCCGATGGCATAAGATAATATAAAGTCAATAGAATAAATGCCAGCTCCAACATTTTTTATGACCCTTTCAGCCAAACCATCAGTATAAACATGGAGCCAAGAATCAACAGGGAAACATTCAACAAGGCAGTATATTTCAATTTTGAGAAGATTTCTTCCTAACATCAGAGACAAGGTCCAAATAACACTCTATAAAATATAATATAGCAAGTTTAGAATTTTACAGTGAACACCAAGGATCTGGATAGGGGAAAACGAGGCTGAAGAATCTTTTTATACATGAAAGGTAAGTTC
This sequence comes from Caerostris extrusa, assembly GCA_021605095.1. Lineage (NCBI taxonomy): Eukaryota > Metazoa > Arthropoda > Arachnida > Araneae > Araneidae > Caerostris > Caerostris extrusa. The sequence goes on along the minus strand of BPLR01019532.1, from coordinate 25,014 downwards.
TTTGCATTTTCAACCTCTCTACAGCATGCCAGTAAAGACAGAAAATTGTCCTTTCTTCTCAAGATTTTTTTCAGAAAGGTTTAAAGCCATTTTCCATCTACAGTCATACAAGGGCTCCAAACCAGTTTGGAGTTCCCTAGTGCCAATTGCCGTAGATCTTGTACCACCAGTAATAAATCTCAGGATACAATTTTGGAATATATCCTATTTGAATTTATCTCCATGATAGTTATAAGCACTTCACCACCATACTCAATTGGTTTTACATAGACATTATAGGTAGTGCAAAGGACATCTTGAATAGAACCCCACATTGTGTCAGCCAAACGTTTTAAAAGTTTAGCCCTGCTTTCCCCACAGTCAACAGCTTTTTTTAATTTGTCCGGTCCAGTTTAGTTTTGTATCCAAGTCCAAGCCCAAATAGGTTCAACTTTCAGTTTTTAATAATTGGTCTCTGAATCTAAGACTTATGTCATGATGTTTAGTGCTAAGCGAGAGAGTTGAATGGTGGTTTTGTCTGGATTTACTGTCATCTCATTTTCGATTGACCACCTCTCCAAAAACATTAAAGTTGATTGAAGTGTTTTTGCATACCTCAAAGTCTCTACCTGTAGTCCAAATTACTGGATCATCTGCAAAAAAGTAAAGACTGAACTTCAGGCTCATGGGTACAAAGAGTGCCTAAATAGTCATTAATCATGAGATTAAAAAGTTACGGACTCAAGACTGATCCCTGAGACAAGCCCTGTCTTATTTGCCTATATCCTGAGGTACTATTATCGTATTTAAAACATATAAAGCACTGATCCAGGTATGATTTAATTCATCTATAAATATTACCCCTATATCATACGCAATGAGCTTTGTTAAGGACTTTTCCTCCGGACTATGTTAAAAGCTGTCTTAAAGTCTACAAAAATCACGACAGTGCTCTGTTTGCTCCGAAACCATCTTTTATTTCCTGCATCAGACGAACAATCTGTTCAGAGGTATTCCTATGTTTTCTAAGCCCAGCCTGACAATTAGACAGTTTTTTTTTTTTTTTTTTGCTCTAGCACAAAATTAAGGCAATTTGAAATCAGTTTTCATTTAACTTGGAGAAAATAGTTTTCATTTATTTTAAAAATATTTTTCAAGTTAAACTGGTAAGTTACTGCTGGTATCTTTTACGGTTTTTTCCTTTAAATAAGAAATAAGAAAAAATCAGTAATTTTAATGCATTTATAACAATGCATTACATTGTTATAATACTTAAAAAAAATTATAAACTTAAATTCAAAGAAAATAAATGGAATTTTATATTATCTGGCAAGTAGTTAATTTTAATTAAATAAGATTTTTATAATTAATAAAAAACCTATTTTTATTGCCATCAGATGGCACTAATAATTGTTTGTTAAAGAATTACAAATGGAAAATAAGATTACAACTCTCTGCATATCCAATAGCATTTTGATACGTTGCTTCTGGTTTTATTATCGCTTGCATCTATTATTTTCATTTTTGACTATTAGATATTTTGGACTTGCGATTAAAATTATTTTCAATAACGTCTTTATATCAGAATTAAAAATTTAATTAAAAAAAAAAATTTCTTGGGATTTTATTATCAATGTTTACCAAATTAATTCTTTGATATAAAAGAATTAATAAATTTTATCTGCTAAAGTGAGATTGTGCTGAATTATTTGTGCAGGTTTTATATAATTAAATATTTGTACTGATGCAAATTACACTTGTGAGTCAAGAGCAAAAACATCTTTTAAAAAATGTTTTATTAAAAAATTAACCTACATTTTGGCAAGATTATAAGTGAATATTTAGAATTTCTCATACTCAAATATAAAATAATTTAAATTTCAAGCAAATCCAATTTAAATTAGTTGCACATTGTAAAGGAAAATAAATATTGAATTACATAAAAAAGCAAACAAAGAAATACTAATAAATAGATATAATACTAACCCTTTTAGAAATTGCAACACCATTCTCTTGAAAGTTCATGATTGCTTCAGATATCTTGATATCAATTGGTTCCAAAACAGACTCAATATTATAAGAATTTTCTAATCTTGATACAAGGTTTATTAGAGAATCTGAAAATAAAACATTTTTAAATAAATCACATGAATTAACATCTACTTTTTTTTTTTTTAATTAGAAGTACAAAATAAATTTTAAAGCAAACTCATAAAAAATTTAGTTTTTTACTAAATCAGAAAAAAGATAATGTTCTTTTATAAATGTAATAAATTGGTAGCATTTAAATATTTCATTAAAAACAAAAATATATAAAAACAGATGAAAAGCCATAATATAAAAGACAAAAAGATTAGTGGAACTATTATGAAAATAAATAAATCAAAATGCTAATATTGTTTTTGCTTGAATGGAAAAAAATTTAAAAATATGATTATAGAAAACTTTAAAAAATGATTATGAAAAAATTTTGAAAAAAGAGTACAATTTATAAAACATGAATAGTAGCATTAATTTGATGTTACAAAAAAAAAAATAAACATCTGTACTTTTGTTGTTTTTGCCTTGATTTGATAATTAGTCTTTCATATCAAGAGACTAAATTTTCCTCACTAAATTATGTTTTATAATTAAAAAATTACAACAAAAAAAAAAAAAAAAAGGGTACTTACGTATTAACAGTACCTTGGTGACAGACTTGGCGTTTTTAAGTGTTGCCAATGTAACAGCTACAGATTTGGCAGTTTTTAAAGTGGCGCCAATATAACGGCTGCAGATTTGCTGAGTTTTGACGTCATTTTGTAGTGCTACGAAAATGCGTATTTGGGATTTGCCAGAAACAGAAAAAGATGCAATTTTATTTTTTTCAGGAGCGAAATATTTTACCAAAAACAATGAAAATGTCCCAATTCCCATGACATGAAACTTTATTTTGGTGAAAAGAGACTGTTTTGAATCCATGTTAAACTCTATATCGGCCTGTTTCCAACTGAAATCCGTTTGACTATTTTGTGTTTAAATACTGTGTTTTGAATTTTGAAATCGTTTTGATTTTAAATGAAGTGTTTCATATATATTTTATTATTTGGAACCAAAATTTTAAGTGTAGATTGGGGCCACTTAAAAACCGCCAAATCTGTAGCTGCGGTTGGAACGTTTGCACTTTATTGGCGTAACTGTCGCCAAAGTACCGTTAATACTAAGTACCAAAAAAAAGAAAGAAAAAGAAACATGTTACATTTAACCTTAAAATTCAAAAAATTACAAAACTTTTTAGAATCCATTATATTTATTAACCTCATAAATGATTTAGTGCAATCTAGTTAAAATATAATACAAATTATAGCAAATGACTCATTAGTATAAAATTTTATAATAAAGTAAAATAAAATAAGAAAATTCTCTTGAAACTAATAAATAAAAAGGAATTAAAACACTTAAAAGAAATTTTACCTATAAAAGAATTCCATTCACTTCCAAAGGCAATATGATTATTTAAACAATTATTTAAAACATACAAACAATATGGTGAACAAGGTTTTAGATCTGGCAAACCATGACAATGAGGACAATAAGCCATTTTCATTAAAGCACGGCTACATTCTGGCGTAGGACCAACCTAAATGATATAAAAACTAAATAAATAGTAATACTAAACAAAATTGAACATAAATAGCAAACATTCAATTTTACTCATTCAACTCATTTCCATATATTTTTTTTTTTTTCTCTCTCATTTTGGCTCTTCCAAACAAAAAACAGCAACAGTATCTAATTTCTATTGTTTTTCCTAGAACACAACACAAACAATAATGCACTTTCCTTGAATTGTGTGGGTATTTTCACAGCACACTCTCTACCCTAATAAGTCAGGTGCTCCTATTACATCATCACTTCAAATCAACCGCTCCCATGACAACATTCCTTCAAACCAATAGGTGGAAAAATACATTGATAACAAGCTTGTACATGTTTGTCTAAATGTGTTCTATCCAAGAAATTTTGTATAGCATTGAAAATTTAACAAACTTCTGGGCAACATATTGAATATTTCAAGGCATTTTTTATTTGTTCAGAAATTTAAGGACATGTATGAGGTCTGTCTATAATATTGTTATAGTATTGGGCCAGAACTTGGGTCATTTCTTAGGCAATATCACTTGAAGCAAAAATACTATAAAAATCATTTTTATACTATTATTTAAACAATTATTTAAAACATACAAACAATATGGTAAACAAGGTTTTAGATCTGGCAAACCATGACAATGAGGACAATAAGCCATTTTCATTAAAGCACGGCTACATTCTGGCTAGATGCGGTATACATCATCTTGCAATATTAATTAATTGACTATTTTCCTGTATACACATGAATAATAGGATTCAAGATCTCATCCCTATACCTCCGAGCAGAAAAATTCCATCAGGCAACACACAGAGGTCATTGTGCCAATGAAAGATTTACCTTTTTATATAACACTTATATAAATTAAAAAAAAAAAAAGATTTTGCTGTCCTATATATTAATAGAAAAATACTGAATATTTTCTCCTCTTCAGAAAAAAACACAAGAACATCTCAGTAAAACAAAATAGAACTCATTCTCAGAGTGGACACCAATTTTAGGTTCAGATTCCATACTTGCTCAATTCAAATGTTTCCTTCTATGACATGAGGTAAGCAGCATACACATTATCAATGGTCTAACATACAGCCCTCCCTTCACGTTGTCTTCTGTTTCCTGTTATAGTTAATACTGCCAATTCCTGTAGCAAAAACAAGGATCCCAAATGGGAAAACATTTATGTTACTCTGCAAAAAAAAAAAAAAAAAAAAAAAAAAAACACAATACCTATCCATCTAACAAGTTACCTTCAGAGTTTCACTAGAAAACTGAACCAGTAGGTTGAAAATGGGGTCACAACTGGTTGACCGTGGCATTGTTGACATTTAATCTTATAATGAATGTCTATCTATCACATACCATACTCTAATTCTGTTAGCAAATATTTCCTTGAAGTCATGTGAAGACGTCAGCTATCCTGAAATCCTGTAACTGTCTTTCATGAACATCGCACTGACATAACTGCCATTCGCAGCTAAACATTTTAATGTAGGCTTTAATGCTTCTGCATAAAGCAATGCTATCACCACTCATATGCATACTGTTACTCAATGCAGCTTGTCTCTGTTTGCAATTCAAATTTCATTTACATAGAATTATATTAATCTGATTTATCAATTTTTATCCATCTATTACTTAATTATTAAGACTAGTACGTATGTGTGCACATAAAGGCACATCATATCTACAATAATTTAACATTTTCATAAAAATTTATAATAAAAATATATATAAAGTATTTATAATTATCATCAATGAGGAAAAAGGATGAATTATTAATACAGACCTCCATGATGCTCTTCACAACATCTTTCCCAACTGAAAGAGCTTGTACAAATGTTCTTGTTGCAACAAATGATCTTTTGATGTCCAATATTAACTTATTAGGAACATCCCCAAAAGGCTTTAATTCAGTCATTTGTTCATTTACACACTCTAAATACTGACTGTCAAATCGGTGTTGCGCATTCAAAACCTAAAAAAGATCATGAAATATTTTATTTTACAATCTATCACATTTAATTTTTAAAAAATTGATTATATAGCTAGAAAATTTTTTTATTTTATTTTACATAAATCGTAAATGAAGTGGAAGGTGTACATTAAGTTTAGTTGGAAAAGAACATGGAAGTTACTTATATTTGTGAAATGAGTACATTAAAAAGACAAAAATTATTACAATTTAATTTAGTATGATTGGTATATTTTAAATAAATTATTATTCCAAACTAAAATGTGTTTATATCTGAATTTCTACTTATCTAAAAGCACTTATATCTGAATGCTATCACATGCTAGTAACGAAATCCAGATATAAGGACTTTTTAATAGTGACCACAAGAAACAATCAGTGGAAGATACAAGAGAATCAAAAATCATCAACATAGAAAAAAATATTTTTCAGATATTAACTGCTGCTCCAAGATCTCAAAGTCTTATATATCAAAGAAATCCATGTATAATTAGCACAATCACTGAGAAGTTCAAAGTATGTGGTAATAAAGCAAGATGCAAAAAAAACTGAAAAGAAAACTTAAAACAATCTAAGAGATGCAAGAAAAGGAGATAAAAAAAAAAGCAGACTTAGTGAAAAAAATAAACTCAATCCACAATATGGTTTGAAAATTAAGGAAATATTCTTATTGTAACAAGAGTCATATACAAGAGCATGTTCAATAATTTAATTTATAAGCAATAAGAATGTATAAGATTCATATACAATTTAAAATTTTAGAAAATGTAGATTTATCAAAATGATGCTGAAGAAATTATTTTATATTAGGTTACTTTATAATCAAAAAGATATAACTAAAGAAATGATAATACAAAATGATTAAAAGCTTTACTTAATTATTAATAATATATCATATTATGATAGATTATGTCAACTTTTACCCTATTAATCTTCATTACATTATATACGAGGGTCACTCTGAAATTTTTGAGTGTTCCAAATGAACTTGCCAAATTTTAAAAGTGTTCCACAAAGTAGCCCCCTCCAACATCAATGTACTTCTGCAGACGATTTTCCAAAGATTAAATGCTTCAAGTCATCCATTTCTTGGAATTGATGAAAAATATGCTTTTATAGCCTCATCAATTTCATCTTCGGAATGAAAACCACGACCACATAAATTTTTCTTGAGATTAAAAAAAGCCAAAAGTCAGAGAAATAAGGGTGGATGTTCTATCACTTTGATGTGTTATTGTTTAAGAAATTCAACTGTCGATCTTGCAGTATGAGAAGATGCATTATCATGATGAAGGATGAGTCCCCTTACATTCACTTCTTGAAGAATTTCTCGAAGACACTTAGTGTTACCAGACCAGTTAGCTGTGACTGTCTTCTGTCCCTCCAGCTTGATGTCTTTGACCAGTCTCGTAGTTCTGAAGAAAACAGCATACATTACTTTTTTCATAGCTTGTTATCTTTTCACCATTATTGGTTTGGGGTCATCTTCAAATAGTCATACTTTACTTTCTTGTCGTGTTGGAATGTCAAAAATCGGTATGTAAGTTTCATCACCAGTTATGATTTTAGAAATAAGGTGGTGTCCACCATCGTTAAGTAATTTTATGGTTTCTTTGCAGATTCTGACACGCTCCGTTTTTGGTGTTCTTTTAAATTATGGGGGACCCAACGACAAACTAAATTTTTCATATGCAGTTCTTCATTAATAATTCTATGTATAGCTGCGGATCCAATGTTAAGTTTCTTCTGTATCATTTGGTAAGTGCAGCGATTATCATCGACTAACATTTTCATATGGGCGACACATTTTCTGGAACTACAGCTGATGAAGGTCTTCCTGTGTGTTCTTGATCCAGCAGAGAACTTTGACATCTACGAAATTCTATAAACCATCTAAATACAGTAGCACGAGATGTAGCTTCGTCTCCATATGCTAGTTGTAGACGTTGAAGGCATTCTTGATTTAACCCCACTTTAAAATCATCGACAATCATAGAGCGATAATGCTTCTTGCGACAATTCTATTTTTCTTTCTTCCAAAATCTATTCTATGACAGCTAAATTGCAATCGTTGCCACAAATTATAGTCTGCGGCCATAAAAGAGTTCAAATTTACAAATTTAGCGAATATTTTTTTCCTGCGTTTGTCATCTGCCACTGTCTCAAAAATTTCAGAGTTACCCTCGTATAAATCAAATAAAACTTTTTCCTTGTATAAATATATCCAAATTTCTTTGTTGAGGAATCAATCATATTTATTTGCCCTTATTTTCTTCCGTAAAAGATTTTTTTAATTATTTCTGCTAAAATCTCTAAATTTAAGTTGCTGTAAAAGCCATAATTAGGTTAGACTCCCTTACCTTATTGATTCCTACAATTTGCAGCACATAATGAAACTAACATATCTTGACAATAAATAGCAATCTTTAATTTTGTATAACAGAATTTGACATTTTTGATTAATTTTAACAGATTAATTTTGATGCAACAAACCCTTCAGCTATTCCAGAACTAAAAAGTTCAGTTTATTTAATTCTCCATAGATAACCAGAAAACAATTAAAATGTGAAAAGCTGATGTAACATGTGGAAAAGTTACCAACCATCTAATTTATCAAGCCTTTTCAAAATGAGTGCTAAAAATTTTTTTTTTTAAATATAGATCTGAGCAATGTAGACCAGAAGGATTAAATTTTAAAAAGTATTTTATTGCACTAGAATAGATTTTTCAGAACTAGATTTTGCATATAAATATGCCTTTCTTGTAACAACAAAATGCTCAATCCCTCCCGTTTTAGTTTTGAAACCCTCAGTGTATTTATAGTTTCAATATTATATTGTACTTCTTATGCAAGATGTACTAATACAATAAAATATACCAAATATAATACAAATAAAGATAAAAAATACTAAGCATTTTGAAAATATATCAACAGATAATGAAGTTAGAAATAAACAGTATCAAGTATTCATTTCACATATCTTTTTGATTTAACATTAAATTATTTTGTTTACCTTCTATTAATTCATAACTACCTGAAATTCTACTACGAAATTTATTTAACCACAAGCAAGCAATACTTATAAGTCACCTTGAAAATATTTTTACCTGAAACATTTTCCCGTACAACCGATGAAAGAAGTCATCCATAGCATCTTCAAGGTCAACACCACCAGTTGCATAATACTTTTCTAAATCATCAAACATTGCACTAAATAAATAAGCATTTTGTTCATAAAGTTGTCCATAAGTCCGAACAAACATGTCATGGAAACCTTTTCTTGAAACTTTTAGAAGTTCTCGAAAAAATTCTAAGAAAGAAAAAAATTTCACAGATTAGATATGAAACAAATTCAGAAACAATACATCCTAGTAATTTGCAGATGAATTTATCTTACATGACACTAATTTTAAATAATTTTTTTAATAATTTTGTTGTCATAAAAAATTAAACATTGTGAAAGCTTTGATATATAATGATGCATACGTCATGGGAGATCATGCAAATGATTAGCAATGTTGAGAAAAATAAGCAAATTATGTGCACTATGCTCCCTTTTAAGCAATATAAAAGAAAAAAATACACAATATGTTTTCAATATTGGAACTGCATTTTTGTTTTTTTTGTTAATCATCATCATAATTGGTCGGCCCACTCATGGTCGGCCAAGGTCGTCTGAAAATCAGGTTCAAACATGAGATGTTTTCTTTTTACAGGGCTGTCAGCCCTACGCTCAATGCTCTACAGTCATATTAGACCGGGACCTAAGGTTTAAAGTGGATTCTGAACCCCTACAACACCCATGGCACCACCGGGACTCGAACCCGAAGCCTGTGGAACCGAGTGCCAGAGCACTAATTACCTGGTCATCAGGCACCTCTTTTGTTAATAATGTCTCATAAGAAAAATGACAATATGAGCACATATCCTAGTTTGACAAAGAAAAATTACATCTTAATGAGTCTGTGGAATATACTTGCATGAAATTGGTATTTATGTCAAGGCAAAATCACAACAGTTATTGGCTATATTATCATTAGTGCCAGAAGGGATAAAACTGACCAAAGAACATTTGCAAACCATAAAACAAGACAATATACGTGCATGCATAGAAGGCTGTTACAAATAAAGACAGTAAAATCAACAATATCCTAGCTTAAGAATTAGGGTATTAAGACAATCTTTTTTCAGCACACACTATCAAATGTAAGCAGCAGCAAAGAATTTAATTGTCCTTTATTGCAATTACATTTGACCATCATAAACTTCAATGACTGAAACGGTGTACAAGACATATGTAGATAAAAAAAATAACCCCTTTTTTAATGATTTTCTATTCTAGCCACAAGTTCATGATGGTCGAGTGACATTCTAATAGTACTATCGAGACCAGTCAGATTACTGGATCATCTGTTGTTGAAAATAGACAGATGAAACCATTACAGTTAAGGAAAATCATATTCCTTTCTAATGGATATCTGTTCTTTTCCCTCTTGAACAAACCATTTATCCCAGTATCACTTATTCAATGATGAATACTTCTGCTGCATGAAAGTTATTTCTTAATAAATCAATAATATACCTATACAACCTCACTTTATCACATTTTGATTACATTTGACAGAAATAGCCTATACATAGAATAAGATACATAGAAAATTTTATTAATATATATACACCTATTCCAAAAATTAGATATTTAAAATTTCTAAAAATACTTTAAAATCACTTGGTTGGCATAGACTAATTATGAAAGCAGATAAAAGGGGTGTGAATGTCTTTTAATGTTGATATATAAAAAACACAATAGGGTTTCATAAAGCAAAACATTTTTAAAACTCTAGGAAATTATTTACAATCATGTTAAATAATTCACAAAGTTTTGTTATGGAATAGTAGTAATTTAATAGTTTAAATATTTGGAAAAAACTTTTAGATCCAGACCAAATAGATATTTCATAAAAAAAAAAAAAAGTATGTAAAAGAGTGAAATATGTCACACCTAGGATATATATGCAATTCTGTTTTAAAATTTTAATTTGAAGATTGTAATTTTTTTAATAGCCAAGACTTTTGCTTATAGTTTTCCAAAACTTTGAAATACCCTGCAAGTTCAGGTTTTTTTAAACCTTTCTTAATACGATTCCTAATAATACATATTGCTTAGCAATAAAACCATTTTAGATTGAAGAAAACAGTTAATTGATTTATTTTATGTTAGATGCTCATGGCTTTATAATTCAAATAATTGAAAACAAATATCTTTTTTAAAAACTGGAAATTAATATAGCACTTGCCAATTTCAAGCAGTCATGAAGCATACAATAAATTAAATGAGTAACAAATTAATTATTGCAAAAGTAAATTTATGAAAACAATCATCATTTTTGCAGTCTCTACATTGAAATAGTAAACTAATTATTCATATTAACACATTTCTGATTACAGCACTTGATTGCGCATATTTATAATTGGAAAAAGACTGGCCACAATGCACACTGTTAAAACAAAAGTATTGCAGTCTATTACAGGCCAGGTTCTTTTAATTTGTATCGGCTAGTAAAGGCATGCAGATTAATTAGAATAATGTACTTACAGAGAGAAAAGTTTGGATAATTAGTTAACAGAAATGAATTATTATTTGCAATTATATTAATCTAGCAAAAAAGACTAAACTATAAATTTAAAAAAAAGGTGTAAAACTCAAACTTAAAATGAGTATTTATCGTTAATTAAATGTGCACTATAACAACAATATTAGTAAAGTTCTTCACAGCAAAGAAACAAATCTATACTTACTGTTTTGCAAGCAATTAAAATATGTGAACTAACTTAGCAAAATGTTTTTTTTTTTTATCAATTATTAACAATTTTTTAAACAAATTTTTGTTTAAAAGTAAATTATTAAACATGACAATAACATACTACACAGTTAATATAATTAAAAAATTATTAATTAATGTATAATTTAATTTGTGTTTTTTTCTCTAAGACATAAAAATATATGATTTAAGTTCATCCATTATTACAATGTATTTTTAAATCAAGCAAGAAAATTATAAAATATAACCAAATAATAAAAGAATTTTATTATAAAGGAATAGTAAGATGCTACTGCTATAAAATTATCTTTTTTAAGTAAATAAAGTAAAGCAATATAACATTTACCATCAAACCTATGAGTATGTATCTCAAATATTTCTTTTAATTCACCAATAGTAGTTTGTAATAATTTATCAAATTCTGCTCGACTATGAGTGCTCAATTTATGTTCCATTTCTTCTGTACAGCATGTGAGGCCTCTCTCACAAATTCTCAAATGTTCACCTGTAAGAAAGAAAAAAAAATTCAATTTATAATAAGTAATATCAAATTGTACGAGAATTAAATTGATAAATTAAGTTATTCAAATACAAAAAACTTGGACTTATTTGACTACATTTTTATAGAATAAAAATACGTAGTTAGTATTTTTTAATTGCATAGAAACCTGAAAGAAATTTTGAAGAACGGTATTATGTTTGCAAGCTTTATAAATTGAGTTAGTTATGTATACTTTTGATTTGATAAATTTCCTATAAAAAACATTTATACATATAACAATATATACAAATAACAATCCTTTAACACCACCATCAGTAGAAGGCAAAGTTATAATCTGTGATTAAACATGACAACACACTAAAAACATGTCCAACATTTTAATTTATTACATAATTTTTTTTTTTAATTATTCTATATAGTAACTTATTAAACTATTCATTAACATACATAAGAATTTTGACAAATTGGAATATACAAATCTACATATACACAAAGAATCTTCCAACAATATCAATAATCAAATACTAAAATCGTCAGAATAGAAATAAGTATATCAACTTCCCCAGTTGTGACCATAACATAATAAAATCAACAAAATTCAATTTCAGATAAAATTCAACTAAATAAACAGTTTATTAAATACATATAATTTGCATTGCTAGTTTTAATTACTAACACGAGTAGAATTTTTACGAGTTTTTCTGTCATAAAAATGTTTTCAGAAACACAATTTACTATGCGTAAAAACGCTAGTTTCTAAATAGAGAGCAGGGTAAATTTCAGAATCTGTAGCAACAATACTATTATACATAATCTGTAATGATGGATCAAGTGATAGAAAATATTTAAAAACTAGACATGCATTAAATTTTGTTGAGGGTAAGGAGAAAGAAATTCACTGCCTCATATTTTGCTACCTATTCTTCTTTAGCCTCATATCCACACTTGCATGAAAAAGTTTTGAGTAATGCATAAAAAAACTGGTTCATTACAACCTGGATGCAACTCAAAGAGCCTGTTTCACTTATCAGAAATTAGTGTAAATGAAATATTGCTATGTTGTTTTTGTCTCGCATTAAATGATTTATGAAAAGTTTAAAAGTAGCTAGGTTGAGTTATAAACAAATAAATAAAATTATTTACATATAGTGCAAGCTTAAAAATTTAAAACAGAAAAAAAAAATATGCTATCAAAAATTAATAATTTTTTTCTTTTATTAGATTATCTAATGAAACATTTGCAGATTTATTTTTAGAAAAATCGTCATTAAAAATATTTTAAGAATTTTGCTTTATTTTAAAAATAATGAGACAATAGAAAGGGATTAATTTAAAAATAAATTTCAAATATTAAAACTTATTATTATATCAATTAAAAAAAGTTTCATTACTTTTTTATTGTTTTTCTTTTAATACAACAATTTCCATTATTATAAATTAACATAATTTACACATTTAAATTATTTTCTGTTATTTTTATTCTTTTAATAATAATATTTATAATAAGTGTGGGTAATTTTTTATTCAAATTCAATTTTCAATTTTAAAAAAATCATGAGCCAAAATTTTACAAAAATAATTTTTTAACTTTCATTGAATTAGCAGAGATACAAATCCTATTTTAATCCTTTCTTAAACTTGCTATAACTATAGATTTAATTATAATTTTACAAATAAAGTTTGATGGACATTCCAAGCAAGTACACTGAATCCATCATACTAAAAATCTGGTATCCCTAATGGGAGAATTTCAAGTTATCTATTAATTAACCATTTTAATTTTGTTAATTGCTTTCCAGCATAATTTAGTTTTCTATTATAAATTTCCAGGAATACCACTTCCATGGAAATCCCACAAAGAAATTTATTAAGTGTCCTTTACCCCCTCCCTTTTCCATATGGCCAATTGCATACGCATATCAAATTGCTTTCATATATGCATCTATGTCACAATTAGTTGATATAGCACCTCTCAGCCTAATATTCTGCAGCTGTGATTTATTTTTAACTTATTACAATCTTTGTTAGTTACTAATGAGGAATGATGATGTTACAATTTTAGTTGCCAATGAGCAATCCAAAACAAATCTCTAGCTGCAATTTTTCTATTTTGTACCACTAACATAAATACCAAAATAAAAAGAAGGAATGCTTTAAGCTTAAGATCATGGTTATAAAAGCACATAATAAAGAAACTTTAATCAAAGAAACACAAAAATATCAGAATTTAATACTTGCATCTTATGTTTGTTCAATTATTTGCATATTATGCTTGTTCAGTTAAATGAACATTAAAAAATAAAAACTGAGCCCAATTTATGTAATTTAGAACTTTTCAAGGATCTAGATAGAATATCAAATATGAATATTCCTCCCAGTTATATTACGATTCAAATAAGCACAAAACCAATTAAAGAAACAATTTAAGGAAACAACATATATTTAATGCCAGTAAAGAGATTGGTTTAAACATTCATTTAATTTGCATAACATAAGACCTCAACTTATGACAAACTTTGGAATGAAATCCTCTTAGTCAAAGACTATTCGTAAACAAATATACTGCCAAGTTAAAAATAAGGTAAGCTAATAATAAGTATATAAAATCTGTGCAATATTAAATAGACTTTAGATGAAAATATTATTTACAGCTAAAGAATATTCCTTATAAATATATTTATATGGGAAAAAAAAAAAAAAATGAACATTTAACTTCTTTAAAATTCAAGATTATACTTATAAATTAAATTACTAACAATACTAACTTTCTGAATTTCGAGCAACAATAGTATTTTTGCAAGTGAAATAGTCATATGTACACACAGCTCACAACTATAATATTCTAACAAATATTTCTTCAAAAAATGTAATTTTCAATCAATGCATGTTATCAAATTACTTGGAGATCAACATGAGAAAATCTTGAACATAATACTTTGCATAGAATTTGTCTGTCCTTTATCTTCTGTTATGCTGATATGACCAGAACTATCAGATTCTTTAAACAAAGAAAGTACTAGACACAATATTTAATTGAATTTCTTCCACTGATATTTTTCACTAAGAAAAATACATTAAAAAATAGGCAGACAATGGTTAAGTAGAAAATATGTCCAAGATCCGATTCATTTAAATAGTATAAAACCAACTAATCAGCTTTTTTTCCTATTAGGCTGAAAGTGCTTCTCTTGATTCAGAATCAAAACATACTCCTCTAATGGTAAACTTAATTGATTTGGATTAATTTCTATATGCTCACGCTTCAATAAACCAGAGACTGAAGAACATATACTATTTCAATGTCTAAAATATAGAGAGCAGGGAGGCAAATCGAAAGGTGCTTTTGGGTACAAGGTATCCTTTTCTTGATTATTTTATACGACCAATGATGGATACACCAGAACTTCACCAAACATTTCTTTTTTTTTAAAAAGTGAAGTAGTCCTGTTTATAATGGAGAACTTTTTTTTTTTTAAGCATTCTAAATCAATTTCCACTATTTTATAGTTGTAATCCATTTAATCTAAGTTTTTCCATTAACTATTTTTTTCTAGTTGTGTCATTTATCTTTTTTTGGTTACTAATTTCTCTGAGCAACATCACTTTTTTTTTCATAAAAACAAACTTTGGAAATGTTCAGATTTGGTGGATTATTGATAATGAAAGGAATAAGGGAGTTAGTTGGGTGTTTGGGTCTTCTAAAAAATTTATTTCCCTTGAAAAAGTAATTGGATAAATAAAGATAAAACAGCCTTTGGCATGTATAAATCTCAAAGTTAAGACTGTACTTAAGTTGTATATCTTAAGAGTCAATTTATTACAGTTCTTAATATTTAATTCTACAAACCTTTCTCAATTCCTTCCATTAGTTCACACTCTCCCTACATATTTCAATCGTTAATAAAATAATTTTTATTCATCCACTCAAGTTCAAATACATTTTTTTTTTAACTTGTAGTGGATGACACTTGATGTTAATACAGTTTTTTCAAATATTAATTCAGTAATTAAATTTAATTAATTTTAGTTTTTTTAGATTCAAGTTGCATATATCTACAAATAGATGGTGCCACAAACTTAAAAATTGAATGAAAATTATTTTTGAAGGACTTTCTGCAATATAGTGAAAAGGAGTAGGAATTGATTTTTTTAAAAAATTTATATTTGTCTTTAAAATGCCAGGCCCATTTCTCAGAATACTTTTAAATTACAAATAATTATATTAAAAACAAATAAAAACATATGACGAGTAATAATGCAAATTCTTTCATTGTACTGTATCTTATTTATATGTCAAAGTAGCAGACAATTCAAATTTTATTATTAAAAATTTACCAGCATGAATACTGACAATGTTTAAATCTTAATGAAAAATGAAAATTATATCTAATGTAATTGTTACAGCAATGCAATCTTAAATAAAATTGTTATGCAACAAAAAACAATATAATTTCTATTGATAATCAATACAAATTTATAGCATAGATTTGTATTAAAAATTTTAGATTTGGTTAAAATTAAAGTAAAATTGACTTTTTTTTTCTCATCCAAACTTAAGTAACCTTGAACTAACATTTAAGAATCGATATTTTTATGTAACCACTCATCATAAAAAAAAATCTATTTCTATAACTAAATTTTTCTTTCTTCAGAAAACTTTTTTTTTATTTTTTACTTGTGACTTCCATTCTTGATGAGTGCAAATTTTAAAAACCATTAAAAATGACTATTAATTACAGTAACATATATAGGAATAAAACAATAACATATGAAATAAAATTTGTTGAAAACGTAGAGAAATAGTTTAAAAAATGTCAAGTTACCAGTTTTTCTATATTAAGATAGAAATTTTTATATATCCACAGTTGCTCGATTTCTTTTTAAATATATATTTAATGTTTATTATAAACTAAAAAGTAATATTTTACCACTGGTATTAAATGAATTATTTTTAATAATAAAAACTATTTACAATATATATTTTCAATAATAAGACTAAAATTGATAAATAATATTAAGTTTTTATAGTTTTAACTAAACAAAAAATTTGGTTAATTTTGGAAAGTCAAAAAATGAGTATGGATAACCAAATATATATTTAGATCTATTTTTCAAAAACATACGAGAAAAAAGCATATTTATTCTAAGCAGCATATCTATCAGAGAAATTTGGACTTTCATATTCACATCCTGATAGTTCTTAGGCAGCACATAAGATGTTGAGAGCATGGGCTCATCACAACTGAATCAGGAATAAAAACACCTCCTTTGGAATGTCCTTCTGTTTTATATGGCCTTAACCCTAAAAGATATGTCACAAAAAGAAAGTTCTAGGAATTTTTAGATGCAATAAGGAAAGGAAGTCCAATATCAAATTACATCCTTAATGAAGCACGGCTCTATAGATGACTGTTCCTTTATCGATTCTGTGTACATCGACGGAGTACCTTTGTCGCGGCGACCAGACCTCCAAATGGCAGAACATACAAAACAGTGGCAGTCGGTCACAGCCCATCGATAATAAAAACAAATTGCACAATAGACAGAAAAAAGAATAAACAAAAATACAATTACAAAATATTCAAAACAAAAAGAGCAAAATAAAAAAAGAAAACCCAAGAGTACCTAAAGCCGAAGCACAACATAGCACCCACGCAGGAGCATTATCAATAAAAACAAACAAACGCGGAGCGCGAACCTAATCAAGAGTTACCAGGACCAGAGATAGAAGTTAAAAAAAAAACAGTCTACTGATTAATGTTCAGTACATGTCGAGGTCTTTTACGAAACGTATGCAGAGAAATATCATATTCAATTTTATTTAAAGCAGTAATTACAGAATTATCAGAGCTATTGAGAGAAGTGTAGAAATTGTTAGAAATTTTAGTCTCATAATCCCGAAAACTAGGCATAGAAAGTGCAAATTTAATTTCCTTGTTTCAAAAGAACCAGGGAGCATCAACAATCATATGTATAACTTTGTTTTCCAATCTTTCCAAGACTAGAAAATTGCTTTTAGCAGTAGAGCCCCAGACTGGACTCGCATATGCTATTATCGGACGAAGATAAGCTAAATATATTAGTTTTTTAGTTCAATTGTTAGTTTTGAATGCCTGCCTAAAACAGAATAAAATTTACGTAATTGATTATTAAATTTATCGCGAAGGTAGTCAGTATGAGCTTTAAATGTTAGACGTCTATCAAAAATTACACCTAAATACTTGGCTTCTTTAGACCAGGAAATGTTAGTATTAAAGATAGTTATGTTAGGTGGATTATAGACAGTTTTCCTGGTAAATAGCACTGCTTCAGTTTTCATTTACATTAAGTTTAATTTTTCCATTTTTCTAGCCATAATTCAAGTGTGTTGATGTAGTTTTGTAAGTTTTCTGGATAATGTGTAAGTGCCTCCCTGAGTAATAATTGCTGTATCATCAGCATAAAGTGTCAATTTAATTCTGTAGTCTTGTGGAATATCATTTGTGTAAATATTGTACAGGAAGGGTCCCAAGATCGATCCCTGAGGAACCCCCGCGAGAATCTTGCAATTTTTGAATCTATGTTATTGACAGAAACAATAAAACTCCGCTCAGAAAGATAATTAAAAATAACTTTGATAATATATGGAGAATAATTATAATGAATTAATTTATAAATTAACCCCTTTATCCAAACCCTATCAAAGGCTTTCGCCACATCAAGGAATATTGCCGCCGTGTCTTGCTTCCAAGAAAATCCTTCATTGATGGTCTCAGTTAAGTTGTACAGCTGATGCGTGGTGGAGAGATCCTGCATGAAGCCAAATTGTTGGGAAATTAAAATATTAAGTGCCTTAGATTCTTGATTAGTAAATCTGCACACGTTCAATAATTTTGCTAAAAGTAGAAAGCAGCGAAATCGGACGGTAGCTATTAGGTGAGGTAGGATCTTTGCCCGGCTTTAGGATGGGAAGAATTCTAGCAGTTTTCCACGATTTTGGGAAGTAATTAAGAGATGCCTTATATAACATTCAGTCATCCAATGTGAAAGGAGAAATCAAAAACTGAAACAGATCAAAGAAACAAATTCCAATTGGAAAGAAAACAAGAAAGCAACATTTTGCACATTTTGGTCTATTTGCCAACAGTAATTCAATCTCAATTCAACAAGAGGTTTTGACACCCATGTCCTCAAATTTTGGCATACTGAATCTCCCTTATGGTGGTAACCAACTGCATGAACTTTCACCACTTAATCAAAAAGAAAAATTCCACTTTCCTCATATATTATTCAATCTCTGAAATTTCCCATACTTATCAATGAATACACAAAGATTTCAGAAAAATTATGTGAAATATTAAACTTTACAGATGTTGAGTTATGAATGTGAGGGAAAGGTATAATGCCATCATCCATGTTTTTTAAATAAATCTAAAGATGTCTTTTATCATTGCTAAGAAAAATTTATGATTTTTTCATTTCTTAAACAGATATGACAGTTATACATATTTTTATATGATTTTATAAAAAAGCTGCAAGTAAATTGTGTTTTCAATTTCTCCTAAAATCTAAGATTCTCTTTTTAAAAAAGTATTACAACAATCTTGCAGAACTTAAAACATTTTTTTTTTCAGCAAAAGACATAAGTAGGAAGATAGTTACAAGAATTCAAATAAGTTACCAGTTTTTCATTTTTACCATAAATTTAACTGACTACATCATTATCTATGTGTTTATTTATCATCAAGAAATCATTGAAAATAATTTTTGTTTAATACTTCATAATTTTAGACAAAGAAATAAGAACTGGTAACAAATTAAATTACTTAAACATAAATTTGGTACATACATTTTAAACTTAAAAATTGTTTTTGCTTAGGCAGCATAATTTCTGAATGTATCATTTTTGTTCTACATAAACTTCAAACATTTTTTTTGGGAAAAGTTATTCCAGATATTGTCTGTGGACTATCAACAACATCAAGCACATGAAAAATAATGCATTGCAATAATCTTCATGACTTTGCCAGGCACTTTGAAGGGCAATTTTAGAGAAGAAAATTTACAAAAACATTTTCTTTATCTTTTTTTTTTTTTTTACAGCAGATACCAGCTCATAAAAAAAAAAAAAAATTGCAGGTGATCATGTTAACATGCAATACAAAAAAATCTCCAAAATATAAATCATATGTTGTGGTATATAGTCATTTTTTTTTTTTTTTAAATTAAATGTAATATATAGGTTCTTCACCAGCATTGGTTTCCTTTGCTTCAAATGTGCCTTTGGGGTTTATAGGTTTGGAACTGTGGAAATTTTGAGTGCCGCTAAGTGTCTGTATCTTTAAATCTGTTTTGAAGAGCAGTACAAGGCATTTTTTGTGTCATTGTCAATAAAAAAAAACCATCTTTTGGTATGTTTGTTTCAGAAAATTATAGAATGTATTTACAGTTACGATCTGTCTAACAAATGGTCTATGGAGACTCTCCCTTTCTAGCTAAATTTTTAACTGTTCCACTAATTGCATCACTTTTCTTATTTGCCATGGTAGTAGTAAAATTATCACTGGGCTTTCAGTAGAAAACCTTTTTATGTAGGCACATATTAAGGAAACTGTACATGTTTTTGCACTTTGCAGCACTGAAATATGCCATTTAATTAGTAAAATTGTAAATAGAAACCTTGCAGGTGTTTAAGGTCATATATGACACAGTGAGATGACTTAATTTATTTCTCTTAACATTCTTGCAGTATATAATCAAAGGGTTAACCTCGATCATCCTGCATTGTAAAATGAGTAGTTTTCTACAAGTCCATCAAAATAATGGTTTTATTTAAGGTAAATTTTCTTTTGATTTTTTAAGAATGATGACTATGATTTAGCAATGCAGAAATGAACTTCTGTTTTAATAGGCTACATCATTAATATATTCATCAAATGTTGGAACTTTCATCAGCTTTTTGTGTCACGATCCGAGATACATCGATCTGTCGAGATCCACTGATAACATCAATTGTGCCATGTTCAGCACACTTTTCAAATCTGGACTGTACATTTATTCTGAGAAAATACTGATAACAGTACCTAAGCATACATTCTCTCTTTGATTATGTTGTATTATATTCTCATAATCTACAAGTAACTTATAAATAACAGTTTATTATATTCTGATAAATTTATAGGGCATTAAAAAAGCAATTTGACATTCTGGTGAATTGTGCAAACACATAAAATGAGTGCCACTGCGACCGGCTAAAAATACATCACTTTGGTTGCAAAGCACAAAACTTAGAGAGAAACCCAGTTTTACATCAGAATACTCCTTTATGAAACTTGAATTAATAAATTCACTTAAGTTACTGAGAATTAATCACTTTCTCATGTACACACTCCTTATATACATAACATCTTTTATGGCAGGCAAGGGCAATTTCGAGACTGCTCATCACACACTCTCTCATAAAAATTTGTCACTAAATCTATAAATTCAGGTTTTAGTTTTTTCTCACATTTAGGTATGATTCAGCTATAAATTCCTTTTGATTAACAAGCATTTATTGCTTGACAAACAGCCTAATCAGATAACTCAGAATGTTTCATTTTTTTTCCATTTCCATGCAAGTGGAAGCAGACAATTAATAGTTGGATTTGCTTTTGTGTGAAGCAGATTTTAATTCATTTTTCATGATTTCTGTAAGCTTGACCATACAGCTGTTTTCACTTCAATAAGCTCTCCAGTTCTGATTTGTTTTTTAGAGATCTCAACAACCTGTACTTCTTCAATTTTAAGTTTCACATTTTCCTTAAGTTTTTCTATTTTCTGTGTTCCAAAAGATGTCTTTCTGTGCTCAGCAATAACATGAAATTTTAAAGAAGAATATTCAACTTCTGTAAAAGATTGAGCTTCTCTATAATATCTTTATTCTGTCTAAGTTGCTCGTTCTTGCAGGTAAATTGGTGTTGCGAGGTTCAACAAGGTTGCCATTTTTCTAATTACAATCTACATCATCTTTAA
Source organism: Caerostris extrusa (assembly GCA_021605095.1). Classification (NCBI taxonomy): domain Eukaryota; kingdom Metazoa; phylum Arthropoda; class Arachnida; order Araneae; family Araneidae; genus Caerostris; species Caerostris extrusa. The sequence continues at coordinate 3,117 of BPLR01019532.1, read as the reverse complement.
ACAAAATAAGTTCTGCAATGAACACAAAGCTATTGTTTTGATTTCACTTAAATATCCTTTATTAACAGATATTTATAATTCTAGACAATAATCTCACATAGAAATTTTTTCACATATTTCTTGTGTTTTCCAAGGGGAACAACATACATTTTAAAAACTCTTATTTCTTTAAATATACACGTTGTGATGCAGACAAATAGTCTTTACAGTCGATCTCGTTCTAAAACTCAAAATGTCTCCGTCATCTTCAGATAGATATGCTACTTTTTTCAATGTCTTTCTTTCAGATGTAATTATAATAGTGATATTCTGTAAATGTAAACTCCCAACACTACACTTCGTACCTTCCATTTTTCAAAAACATACTGGAAAAACTAATAGAACACTACTTATATGCTCTTAGAATATCTCTTACTGGTTATTTTTGTTTTTACACAAAGAATTCTAACTGCATTTTTAATTTTTTTTTCTAAATTTTTCTTGCATATCACACTACACATCCTACAGATATTTCTGTTTTAGTTCTACCTCCTATTGGGCTGACTGGTGTTGTAACTATTGGAACAGTAGTACATTAGTTGAAAAGGAAGACTAGACAACTTGCAAATAATTTTTTATACAATTATAATTACATAAAAAGCTATGAAAAGTTAAATTTATGGTAAAAATGAAATTACTGTTAGAATTTTTGTTATTACGTTCTAGCATATCTTCCATACTTATGTCTTTTGCTGGGTGGAAAAAAATTATCTTTTAGGTTTAACAATAATTTTTTAAAAGTAAATCTTAGATTTTGAGACAAATAGAAAATATAATCTACTGACAGATTTTTTTCAGAAAATCACAAAAAATATAAAAAATGTCATCTGTGTAAGAAATGAAGAAACCATTATTTTCTTTTCTTGGCAATGATAGAAGACATCTTTAGGTTTATTTAAAAATGCATGGATGATTGCATACATTTCCTTCCCATTGATAACTCAGCTTCTTTTAAGTTTAAAATTTCCCAAAAATATACACTTATATCATTTTATTTATATTTATAGTAGATAAAATATAGAATCTTCACATAATTTGTTCTGAAATCTTTGTGCTTTTATTGACACATATGTAAACTTTCAAAGAGATTGAATGACAAGAGAGGAAGATCATTTTTTTAAAGCAAATATAATGTAAAACTCTTAGTAAACTTCAAAAATGAAAATTAGTGAAAGTTTGATAGGCTGTAAACAAACTAGATCCAGGAAGAAAATATTTTATGTGGTTTCTTACTACCATATGAAAATTTTTTATACCAAGTTTCACAAAAACTGAGAGCATGGGCATCATGAACTGGTTGAACTAACATGGAAATGACAAAGTGGCCTATAAAAATGATGAGACCTATAAAAGATGTAAATGAACAATCTTTTCTACTTATACATCCTTGTATCCTTTCAAGTCAGTCTCCAAAATTATACTTTAGTCAAAGACATAACTAATAAGACAAAAAAGGCAGACACAGACACTAATAAGACATTTTTTTTTTAGAAGATGTAACTCAAAATCATGTGCCTCTAAAAGAAAATTTTGTCAAGATTCATTTAAGAGGCAACAACTTTACCGATTGCCAGGTTTAAAATTTATAAATATCTTGCCAATTAAATTAAATAATTTTTGATTTCCCTGTATATTAAGTTAATAAAATTCATGAAATGAAAGTTCTTAATTCAAAATTTGTAGATGATATCAGTTTTTTATTTTGTAGAGTACGAATAACAGAATCAGCGTACTAGCCTTTTTAAAAAAAGTAACCATTAACTACTTACACATGCTTTTTTATACATTAAAAATAAGTAAAATTTATTATACAATTAAATATGTATCACTGATTATATTTATTTCAAAAATCTGATATAAAAATGAAAAACAATCTTTTCTACTGAAGCATCTTCCCTTCAAAATTAATCCAACTTAAAAACAAACCATATCTCTAATTTAAAAAAAAATCATTTATCATGGACCATACAAAGATTAAGGATGGTTTAGAATTATAACTGTAAGATCATATCACTGTTATAAATCTCTGGTCCATAAACTAATAATAGGCATAATACATCAATTTGAAGAAAAAAAATAAAAAATAAAATCCCTTGACTGTTTAAAAACATTAAAGTTTAATTTTCATTAAATTATCCTTAAAATGCTTTTAAGTAATAAAAATGTAACTACCATCTTTTTGAAGTTGAATAATTATTTTTAGCTCTTTACATTCAAAAATATAAAAATCATTTTAAGAAAATAAAGAACTTGTCAGACGAATATATTTTGTAAAGGAAAGAATCCAAAAATACAATATAAATCATCCTTTAAGGCAAAAGCAAACAATTCTACTACAGATTTATGAAACAAGTGTTAAATTTAAAAGAGAAAAAAAAAGCAATTTTTTTTTTTTTTCTTTTAATAAAAGATTCTCACCAGAAATTGCATCTTTTGGCACATCTCCATCGTCAAAACCTTTGTGGTATACGCAAACTTAACGTTTGAACAAGATAGTTGTGCTTTCACTATAGTCACTTGAATTAATATCAAAATAAAGAAGCGATACGAACAAATCATTCGCTTCATCTTTAATAAATTAATTGTTGTAGAATTTTACCGCGAAATCATTATTTTATGACACTCGAGGTCAATGCATGATAAAAAAATGGAAGGAAAATTTCAATTTACTTTATTAAACTCATAGCATTGTACCTAATCAAAAACGGAAATTAGTGTTGCCACAAACAAATAAAAACGTAAGATAACCATATATTTTTTCAAAATAAAAGAAAGCAGGGTAAAAGAAAATAATAAAATCACTTTTTCACAAATTTTCAGCATATTTTTAAATTCTTGAAAATTAATAAATTTCTAAATAAATTTTGTGAGAAATATTTAAATATTCAACCATATTTCATATTAAAAGGCTTCTAACTTTTAATGACAAATATTACCCCACCCAAGCTTCTTACAAAGAAACGTCAAAAACTGTCAGTCACCAATTTAAATTAACATTTACAATAAGTGCAGATCATGATTAAAATGTTAGTTTGTCAAATAGAATGTCTATAATTTTCAAAAATCAAGTTTGAAAAT
>BPLR01019531.1:0-69468 GCA_021605095.1 Caerostris extrusa | reverse complement strand
AGACATTGCCTTAAATATAGCCGTGGTGGAGATTGTAACAATGCCCACCCCATATCAACTGTGTGGTAGATGTTTTCTCAACACACATGCAAATGCAGGGCTATTTTACCTCTGGAAATCATTTAGGAAGGCTATAACCCCTATAACGGACAATAGTATCTCTCAAATTGAGCATCTATTTTAAAGTTGTCAACGCCCAAAGCGTTCATGGACTAAATGCTCATAAAAATAAATGTTGATTGGAAAAAATTAATATTTTAAAACTAAAAAAAAAAAGCTTTTAGAGTTAATCAAACTAAAAAGTAAAAAAATAATTAACATCAGAATAAAATGACTAACGAAAAATGAATGTCACTGTTCTAAAAGCGTGGGGTGCTTTGTATGACATTTTTTAAACTAACTCTGCATTTCGGAATGAAACTAGTGAAAAAATTATAACGATTGATATCGAGCACCCCTACGCTTTAGATCAGTGACATTCATTTCCTCGTTAGTCATTTATTCTGATGTTAACAATTATTTACTTTTTAGTTTGATTAACTCTAAAAGCGTGTTTTTTTAAACTATTAATTTATTTTTTTACTTTTAGTTTGATTAACTCTAAAAGCGTGTTTTTTAAACTATTAATTTATTTTTTACTTTTAGTTTGATTAACTCTAAAAGCGTGTTTTTAAACTATAATATTTAAATGAGATCCCGGTACGGATGACTGGTTTTTCTACAATAATTTAAATGCGATTAAAATAAAGGCTAAATGCGAATGTCGAGCCAGCCAGGATTCGAACAGGGAATCTCCTAATCCGTAGTCAGGCGTTTTCCGTTGCGCCGCTGTCCCACGTAGGTTTGAATGTCTGAAAGATGTCTGTAAATGTTTCTTTTGCAGCTTAAATAGTGTATGAGGAGAAACTCTCTGGGGGAAAAATGATTGCCGATCCAAGTTGACTTTTCAAGGCTGTGTGTTTAATCACTAATCCTGGCGATCCCTAATCATGATGAGATAATAAACTTATCAAAATATTTTAGTGTTGTGGTCCTTGTTAAGTCTACAACGTTTAAATTAAATCGGATCGCTTAAAGTGTGGCAAAATCGAGCCCAAGGTCAGTTACATACACAAACATCATACACAAAACAAACAAACATACTGGTAAAACTAATAAAAAAGCGTATTAAAAATGTATCGACAACCTCTTTATAATACCGCAAATCTATAAAACTATTTCGCTCTGACACAAATAAAGTAGTATGACCAAATAAAGAAATTCCCTCTCTTAAAGAGGAAGTTCCCACTTCTCTTAAGGAAGTTCTCGATATTGGAAATCCTTCAAAGCATTAGGAAAACTCACATAACAATAAAAAGGGCCTGATAAGAACTTTCGAGAGAGTGTAATTTTTATTCAATATTATTATTCAATTTAAAACATATTAGAATTTTAAATATGTTTGTTCGTAATATATAAAATACACCTATTTACCATTTTTTTCGTGTACTGCATGCTTTTACGATTAAAAGATTTCAGTATATATTATTACTAAAAACCTTAGATTAACTATTTCTATTTTTGTAAGTTCATTTGCAGTTTGGCTCAAAAGGTGTGGATAGTTTTGTCTGCTGAAAGTTAAAAAATAACTTTTAAAAGATGTTTACTTTGCAGAACTAAAAATAGATTTTGTATTATCTTAAATAATTTAATAGTTAAAGTAAGGAAACATTGCATAATGTTCATGTGTAGTTCTTAAATAACTACTACTTTAAACAAAGATATTTCTTTTAGTTTAAAAAATACCAATTTCTTTTTTTATATGTCTTGGAACCCGATTCTATTATTTATAGCACTTGCCTTTTCCCAGAACACGAATTTACACAAAACAGGGTTATTTTAGAATTTTAATAAGAGTGATGCTGACATTTTCCATCAAGAAAAACATCTTTACCAAGAAATAGGAGTATTGACAAAAGAATTCTGTCAACATCTTCTAAGAAAATAATATTCCGATAAAAAATAAAGAAGGATTTTTCTAATTAAAATTCACTCTGAAAGAAAAATATGAGTTTAAAGACGTCTACTGGTGAATACTTTTTTTTAGATCTCTTAACATGGGTTTGAGACGAAAACTCTTAAAAATAAAGGGTTTTTAAAAAGGTTAGGGGAATTTTTCGATGTCACACAACACTGCTTAACTGTCAAAAAAACCATGATCAAAACAAGCGGAAAAGGCGGATGAGATTTTGGATAAGTCGTATTTTACCTTCAAAAGTAGATTTTGAGATTTTCCACATTGTTAAAGAAATTCTTTTCGGAGAAGACCAAATACAGAATAAGAATTACATGAATCCACTAGTGAACATAAAGATAAGGATGCGCCCATGCATGACGATTTCGGATATCAATGTATTGATTTGAACAGAACAGAAATATAAACAATGTTCAGTTTTTTTTTTTTATTGTCCTGAAAGGTATGGGTCGATTGTTTTCTCCTGACGTTTCCTTGCTCCTGGTATTTATACGGTATGATTGCTGGCTCCCTGACAATTTGACGACACAATGCTCAACAGAATAAGATACTATATAAGAACACATTTACGAAATTATCAACCTTTGTAAAAATTACAAAATTACGGATTTAAATAAAAGCATCAATCAAGTTTTGGAAAATAAGGATAGATTTTTCAAAAAATAAAAAGGTTGTATAGAGAAGAATAATGTCAAAATGTTTTATACTGGTGAACAGTATGTGCATTTGACAAGGATCTGATTCAAAAAAAAAACTTCAAAATCTAATAACAGATATAATGAAAGAAAAAAGGATACATTTTTTAAATATTGCATGTAAAGTGTTACAAAGAGTTCAGTTTGAGGCCCTGTGGTAAGTACGTAGTCTGTAAAGTGGGATCTTTGGTCGAGTTGGAGGAGTCGTTCGTTGCAGTCAATGTTTTTCAAAAATAAGGAGATTCGATTTGAGGGCCTGTGGTAAAATACGTAATCAGCGAAAGAGGGATCAGGTTCGAATTGAGGGGAGTCGTTCTTTGCAGTCATTGTTTTCAAAAAATAAGGAGATTCGATTTGAGGGCCTGTGGTAAAATACTTAATCAGCGAAAAAGAGGGATCAGGTTCGAATTGGAGGAGTCGTTCTTTGCAGTCATTGTTTTCAAAAATAAGGAGATTGATTTGAGGGACTGTGGTAAAAATACTTAATCAGCGAAAAGAGGGATCAGTTCGAATTGGAGGAGTCGTTCGTTGCAGTCAATGTTTTCAAAAAATAAGGAGATTCGATTTGAGCCCTGTGGTAAAGTACGTAGTCTGTAAAAAGGGGGATCTGGTCGAGTTGGAAAGAGTCGTTCGTTGCAGTCATTGTTTTTCAAAAAATAAGGAGATTCGATTTGAGGCCCTGTGGTAAAATACGTAATCAGCGAAGAGGGATCCGGTTCGAATTGGAGGGAGTCGTTCGTTGCAGTCAATGTTTTCAAAAATAAGGTGTTTCGATTTGAGGCCCTGTAGTAAAGTACGTAGTTTGTAAAAGGGGATCTGGTCGAGTTGGAAGGAGTCGTTCGTTGCAGTCATTATTTTTAAAAATAAGGAGATTCGATTTTGGGCCTGTGGTAAAATACGTAATCAGGAAAAGAGGGATCAGGTTCGAATTGGAAGGAGTCATTCGTTGCAGTCATTGTTTTCAAAAATAAAGGAGATTTTTGAGGCCTATGGTAAAATACGTAATCAGCGAAAAGAGGGATCAGGTTCGAATTGGAGGAGTCGTTCTTTGCAGTCATTGTTTTCAAAAAATAAGGAGATTCGATTTGAGGCCTGTGGTAAAATACGTAATCAGCGAAAAGAAGGATTCGGTCGAGTTGGAAGGAGTCGTTCGTTGCAGTCATTGTTTTTCAAAAATAAGGAGATTCGATTTGAGTCCCTGTGGTAAAATACGTAATCAGCGAAAAGAGGGATCAGGTTCGAATGGAGGAGTCGTTCTTTGCAGTCATTGTTTTCAAAAATAAGGAGATCTGATTTGAGGGCCTGTGGTAAAATACGTAATCAGCGAAAAGAGGGATCAGGTTCGAATTGGAGGGAGTCGTTCTTTGCAGTCATTGTTTTCAAAAATAAGGAGATTCGATTTGAGGGCCTGTGGTAAAATACGTAATCAGCGAAAAGAGGGATCGAATTGAGGGAGTCGTTCGTTGCAGTCAATGTTTTCAAAAATAAGGAGATTCGATTTGAGGCCCTGGTGTAAAGTACGTAGTCTGTAAAAGGGGATCTGGTCGAGTTGGAAAGAGTCGTTCGTTACAGTCATTGTTTTAAAAATAAGGAGATTCGATTTGAGGCCCTGTGGTAAATAGGTAATCAGCGAAGAGGGATCCGGTTCCCCGAATTGAGGGAGTCGTTCGTTGCAGTCAATGTTTTCAAAAATAAGATGTGTTTGATTTGGAGGCCCTGTAAAGAGTACGTAGTTTGTAAAAAGGGGATCTGGTCGAGTTAGAAGGAGTCGTTCGTTGCAGTCATTATTTTCAAAAAAAATGGTACAGACTCCTGGATTTGAGGCCTTTGGTAAATAATCAGGAAAAGAGGGATCAGGTTCGAACTGAAGGAGTCATTCGTTGCAGTCGTCTGTTTTCAAAAATAAGGAGATGTCTGATTTGAGGGCCTGCGTGAGAAAATACGTAATCAGCGAAAAGAGGGATCAGGTTCGAATTGAGGGAGTCGTTCTTTTTGCAGTCATTGTTTTCAAAACAAGGAGATCTTGGATTTGAGGCCTCAAAAGTACGTAGATCTGTAAAAAGTGGATCTGGTCGAGTTGGAAGTGAGTCGTTCGTTTGCAGTCACTGTTCAAAATAAGGTGTTTCTGATTTGAGGCCCTGTAGTAAAGTACGTAGTTTGTAAAAAGGGGGATCTGGTCGAGTTGGAAGGAGTCATTCGTTGCAGTCATTGTTTTCAAAAATAAGGAGATTCGATTTGAGGGCCTATGGTAAAAAATACGTAATCAGCGAAAAGAGGGATCAGGTTCGAATTGAAGGAGTCGTTCTTTGCAGTCATTGTTTTTCAAAAATAAGGAGATTCGATTTGAGGGCCTGTGGTAAAATACGTAATCAGCGAAAAGAGGGATCTGGTCGAGTTGGAAGGAGTCGTTCGTTGCAGTCATTGTTTTCAAAAATAAGGAGATTCGATTTGAGGCCCTGTGGTAAAATACGTAATCAGCGAAAAGAGGGATCAGGTTCGAATTGGAGGGAGTCTTTCTTTGCAGTCATTGTTTTCAAAAATAAGGAGATTCGATTTGAGGCCTGTGGTAAAATAAGTAATCAGCGAAAAGAGGGATCAGGTTCGAATTGGTGGGAGTCGTTCGTTGCAGTCAATGTTTTCAAAAATAAAGAGATTCGATTTGAGGCCCTGTGGTAAAGTACGTAGTCTGTAAAAAGGGGGATCTGGTCGAGTTGGAAGGAGTCGTTCGTTGCAGTCATTGTTTTCAAAAATAAGGAGATTCGATTTGAGGGCCTGTTGTAAAATACGTATTCAGCGAAAAGAGGGATCAGGTTCGAATTGGAGGAGTCGTTCTTTGCAGTCATTGTTTTCAAAAATAAGGAGATTCGATTTGAGGGCCTGTGGTAAAATACGTAATCAGCGAAAAGAGGGATCAGGTTCGAATTGAAGGGAGTCGTTCGTTGCAGTCATTGTTTTCAAAAAATAAGGAGATCGATTTGAGGCCCTGTGGTAAAGTACGTAGTCTGTAAAAAGGGGATCTCTTCGAGTTGGAAGGAGTCGTTCGTTGCAGTCATTGTTTTCAAAAATAAGGAGATTCGATTTGAGGGCCTGTGGTAAAATACGTAATTAGCGAAAAGAGGGATCAGGTTCGAATTGGAGGGAGTCGTTCGTTGCAGTCATTGTTTTCAAAAAATAAGGAGATTCGATTTGAGGCCATGTGGTAAAGTACGTAATTAGCGAAAAGAGGGACCAGGTTCGAATTGAGGGAGTCGTTCGTTGCAGTCATTGTTTTAAAAAATAAGGAGAATCGTTTTTCAATTTTTACTACGTGTGTAAAGTTTCTCACCATAGATAGTCGAACTGCCTCGTACAAGTTTTCTGTTTTTTACCTTACGCGACGCCAATGCGGTGTAGCTACTCATAGAAGTTCCCAACTCATTGCCGTCGATGCTCTATTCATAACATTCATAAGTGGAACATGACTTGTCCACTTGCAGGACTGCACCTAGTGTTCCGAATTTTCTCCTGCATGACTCACAAGTGGGGTGTTCGGTTGAAATTCCCGATAATAGTATTTTTCTCTCTCTACTAGACAAAAACTGTTCGTGGTGAAGTATATGAATGATGAACTCCTCATCTTCAACAACAAGAAAATATCCCAAATAGTGCTATTTGATTCAGTAATGATGCATGCTTAAGTGCAATTAATACGGGTTTATATCTTTGCAGTGTGCGTCGCAGTCACTGCTTTAAAGAAACGAAGAGCTCAGTGACGATTATGGTAGCATGCTTGAGAGTCTCGTGTTAACGGCATGGCTGCTTGGTAGGAGCTTTCCGGATTTTCTCCTTTATCACTCATATATGTAGGGATACGCTAACAATTATGGAGGATATGATTGTTTTCCCTCTATTCATTATAAACTGTTCTTGGTAAAGTAATGATGTCCGATCCCAAATTGTCCCATTAGGAGCAATAGTACGTTATAGTCATGCTTTAAAGGAACGATGAGGTTCAATGGCAATTATGACAACACATGTGAACGTCTGATGTTAGCAATCGGATTGCGTGGTAGAACTTTTCCGCAAAAAGTTTCGAGCACAGTGTCGTCCCTCGTCGTCTTAAAAGCAACTCTTCTTAGCAATATGCATGTCAAACAAATCATTGCATAACAAATATAAAAAGATTGATTTCATAATAGGTTAATATTTTATTAATTTAGGAATTAATTAATTTTTTCGTTTATATTAACTCATTATTTTAATTTGTAGTATTTTAATTTAAAGCTTAATTTTCCATTAAAATTATTATATTTAAATATTTTCTTCCCATATTTTGAGGAACAAATAATAAAATTTTTTTGTTAAGCTACCTATGAAACTTCTATCTCTTGAAATAATGCCCTAAGAATTATACACCCCACTCGTGAGAGAAAAGGTGAGAAGGAGTGAAACCGAGAATGACATGCCTTGCAGTCACTGGTTGTCAAAATGAAAACTTCGATAGCTAAATAGCTTTAAGACAAGGATATATATATATTGCATATTCCGAATATTTTTGCAATGATTGAAAACGTGAAACTATCTAATAAATTCTACAACAAAAAAAATGCTGCAGTTTTGAATGATGTAGGAAAAATGCTTTTTGTGCATTGGTGAGAAGCCCCTTTAAAGTTTGGAAACGATGCCGGAGAGATGTAGCCTTACAGTTTAGAAATGATGTGGGCGAGATGTGCTTTATAGTTTGGGGATAACGTTGGTGAGATGATTCATTATAGTTTGGATCGATGTGGGAAACATGTTGCTTTACAATTTGGAGAAAAAGTGGATTAGGTCATCCATGTTAACTGGTACGTATATATAATACAATAACAAATATTAAAAATGAGTTTCCCTTTTAGAGTACAAAATATGTACTCTAAAAATATAACAAAAAATTAGAAACATAATTTAATTAATTCCAGAGGACAAATTAATAATTAACCTGGGATAGCTAAATTTTTTATGCATAACTTTTGTCAAATTACAAATTCTGATTCAAGAGCTTTTGCATCTTGTGAGGGTACTTTTTTTTTTATAGATTAATATTGGTTTCGAATACTTCTTCACTCGTAATAATGCCAGCGGGCATTATTGTAGAACAGTGGAGTGGGTTTTGTTCTTTTCCACTGGAGCAGAAGCTTCTAAAGTTGACATGCAACGGTGAGAAGAAAATGGACTTGTCAGAAGCATTGTTTCGTCTCTATTCCATCTGGCAGGAGTCGTTAATACTCTTTAGTTATATAATTAACTGGTCTGTAACCAACTGTCTTTGCCATTTTAAAAGAACGCTGGTTTTTTTTCAATGATTCTTTAAGTTCTGAGTTGCACAGACATAGCGCTTAACCCATCCTAGTGCGATCAGTATAGAAAAAAGCGCCGGATTCCCCTTACGAAGGAATGTAGAGTATAATTTTTTAAATGGCTAACACTCCAAAGAGGCTGTCGGACCATCACGGGTTCAGAATTTAAAAAATTTGAATATTTTGTCCTTTTTTTTTTAGAAAACCACTTAACGAAAGCAGCTTTCCATCAGCATTTGTATCAATCTTTTATTTTTTTTTTCCCTTTGCGAAAGAAGAATCCATAGTAACGAAGTTTATTTCTAAAGTACAAAAAATTATCTTGAGGATCGACGGGTTATATTTTTTTCAAAATTTATTTTGCAATTTTTTTATTTTTCCCACCTGTTCAGTTATCTACTGCTTTAAAGATTTTTGATGGAGGAAAGGATGTTTTCACAGTCATCTTAAAAGATTTTCTATAAGGAGGGCCTGATTCTGAACAAAATTTCTCCCGGCGTGACGCTGTGCAAGAAGTTCTTTTTTTTTTGTAAATTACTCTTTCTTTGGAGTAGATCAAAATGAAATTTTGTTTTTCAGCTCCTTCCCTTCTTCAGATTTTGACATTCTCTATTCTAAGAAAATGTAATTGCTTTATTCTTATTTATGTTTGTGGGCTCCACCAAGTAAGAAGTTTATTTTGCAATTTTACATACGAGTACCTTTTAGCAGGTTTCAGCAATGTCTTTTTTGAAGAACCTGGGTGATTTTATTAAGTCAACCTCCATTCGTAGCATGATTTAAATTGTAGATACGTTTTTGGATGTTAGAGAGAATGGTGAATATTTCGTGTCGCTTAGATGCAGGTTTAAATCCTCTAAACATTCTTTTCGAATAAATAATTTTTATTTTGTATTTGTGTTTACGAAAGCTTCTTCTTTGATTTTCTCAATCGCAAATAAAAAAGTATCTCTCTTACTTCAAAAACATAATAGGATCCAACCATTCCTTAGTGTTCAGACTCTGAATCCCTATTGTTCCTATTGTTCAATGAGTGCTGTAAACTATTCTACTACTTAACTTCGTGCGTCTTTTTTTAATGAAATTCCAACTAATTGTGCAATAAGGTCTGCTCCATTTAATGTTTTTCCCTTTTTGGATTATGCATCTAAATAATTTATCTCAATATTATTTGGAGAAGTGGGCCTGAATGGCCGAATGGCTAGCGCTTTGGCACTCGGTTTCGGGTTCGAGTCCCGACGGTGCCATGGATATTTAAGTTTGTCGGAATCCACTTTAAATCGTAGGTCCCGGTCTAACAGGATCGTAGAACGTTGCGGAGGTATTGTTACTCCGCGTCCGTAGTTTATCTTCAAGCTGCACGCACCTCCTGGGTAGTGCTATGAGTAACGTCTGTGCAGCGCTTGCCTTAAAGGCATCAAAGACAATTGTCTGAGTGTTTGCCAACTGCATTAGAATAAAAAAATTGGAGAAAAGTATGCCGAAATTATAGTAAGAAGTCTGTTATTAATTTGTATTTGTATTGTCTCGTTGGATGGTCGACAACAACGAATCTGGTATTGTGGAGAGCCGTTTGACGATTCCGCACTACCAGATTCATCCACGCGTCTCGAGCTGGGTTCTTCAAGTTGTGTTCTCGCATGGTTCACCCATTCCTGCCAACATCATCAAACGGCTCAAATGCCAAGCGATCCTTCCATTTGATTATTCTGCTTAATTGAGCACTTTCGAGTTTCAAAATCAAATAGTGACACATGCTCATGCTGTAGGTGTGACCTAGAGTGGTGTGAATCTCTTGTTTTAAAAATAGATTCACTTCATTCATCTTTAATTCACTTCAAAAACATTCATTTGCAAATCAATTTACAATCACATTTAAAAGCCACTTTTAAAGTTTTTTAGAAACTCCTTGAGCATAGTACACGAACGGATGTCAATGCAGATTTGTATAATGAAATATTTTCAACTTTCCTTAATTGAACGACAGCAGCAGAAAGTCAGATAAAAAATAGATTTTAACTTAGCAAACCATATCTGATCGTTTATTAAACAATTCCTCGCATATATATATATACACATAAAGAAGAAAAGAAATCCGTCCAATAACCTCAAGAATGCGCTTTTATCAACAGATAGGTAACATTCTAGATTATGTTATTTGTGTTCGCTAAATGACTGGATCTTAGTCGCAGCGTCTCTAAGTTTTAATATCGTCGCAAGATCATTTTCTGCAGATATCACTATTTTATTTACAATATTATTTTTGAATCTAATCATTTAGCGAACAAAAGTAACATGGTTACGATGCACCGAGGATACTCATTTCTTTGATAAATCCATCTTGAAGATATTAGAATTAATTTCTTATGTTCTTTGTTAGTTTCCTGGACGACTTGTTTTTTCTCATAGTTTTACATATATATAAGTATATTTTCTTTTTTAATTTGCTGATAGTTTTGACAGTTTACCTTTCGATGTTAGTGAGTAGCTAACGATTTTCTGTTTCGCCTTTACATTCGCCAGCGTAATTCATTTTCCAACATTTTTTTTTTTTTTTTTTTTTGTAAATTTTTGTATGGGACTAGCTAGGAAATTTATAAAATTTTAGTACAGCGAATGCTATTTCCATGGCTTTGTGTTTCAGAAATGTTGTTTCTTTGAAAGTGTGTTTCTGAAAATAACTTGTCCATTTTAATTACGGGTTCTTTATTTTTTATGTTGTTTTTGTCGTATATATATTTAATGGAAATTTTTTAACTGAAGGTTAGTATAGCTATAAAATTTTGACAAGTGTTTTATTGAAATATTTCTAGGTAAGAATATATTTTTAGCCGTAGACAGACTAGAATTTGATTTACAATTGTGTCTTCAAAATTCCATCATACATTCTCAGAAAAATAAAATTAAATATTTAAATATATCTACCTAACATGTGGCATAATTTTTTTCTATGTAACACTAATTTCCAATAAAAATCTTTATTTTTTCCTTTATAATCTGTTTTCACCTATTTTGTTTTGTAATTAAATTAATGAAATTTTATTTAACAACGGACCATTTAAAAACCGAAACTTATTCACGACTATCAACATAAAAAATGCTGAATAAATTATTTAGCTGAATTAGCTTAATTTAGCCGAATAATTTGTTGAACTCTTTGTTTTCAGCGTTGATAATCGTTTTTGACATTTCATTTGTAGCATAGCAACAACATTAAAAATGGTCACGTAATAGTGTCGAATGCTCGAATGCTGAAGCTCGTTTTTTAAGATAACGTTTTTGAGCAACTGATCCATCTATAAACACATTCTATATTCAAAACACATAATTTATTCACTATTTTTCAGTGCCAATTGCAAACTGAAGCACTTCGAAAGATATCAAAAATTGATAAGGTGATAGATCCAGCAAGTTTTCTAAAAAAGAAAATAAGTCATTGAGAAAATCCATAACAGCATTTCTTCTACAGGAGACAAAAATCAAGGAACAAAGGAAGTGATCGATGAACACTCATTCTTTTCTTTTCGCAGCTTTAAATAGGAAGCACACTTCAAAGGAAAGAAACGTTTGGATTGATATAGCGACTTTGAGGTAGAATACTATTATCAGACATAGTTTTTTAATCTCGCTGTTTCCAGTGACATATTCCGAGGTAACGAAGGTGAATACCTACATATTGTCCAGGACTTATAATGATTCGTACTTACAGGGGAAAATTATTTAACATTCTCTTATTCTTTATCAGAACAATGAAATTGAAGAAATTGCAATGAATATATATATATATATATATATATAGAACAAAAATTACAAAGCGTATACACACAAAGAAAATTTAAAAATGAACAAGAGACTTATTAGAAATACAATCATTTTGTACAACAATGTTATAACAACATTCGCGATACATAATTTTTGAAGTGATTCATAGTTAGCCCCACAAGAACACAAAAAAGAGAAAATTCTAAATTCAGTCGAAATTAACTGAAAATCGTTTGATATACATTGTCTGACATAGAAAATGTAACACCTTGACGATTCGGCAGGATAAATATGCAAATTTCGGGGAAAATGCATAACAACTTCTGCAGATTATCTGAAATGAAAGTTGGCCAATGGTTATAGCTCATGATGGAAACGGCGTATAAGTCAACAGTCACTACACTCTGTCGCCGTTAGAATCCAGAATTACAAGAAATTCTACGTATCAGAAGATTTTTATGGGAACACGCGTAGATGTGCCCATTGTGAATAGAATTTAGACTAGATGGATCGATGTTCAAAATGTGCATCATCACGAAAGACCTAGTCCATCTAGATGTACAACAGAAAGCACGGATCGACATATCCGAAGAGAAGTGGTAGTGTCTCCCCACTCAACTACTTTTGACTGTCTCCGGAATGTGCAGGGAACTTTGTAGTTCCAATATCTGGGAAAACAGTTTCACGACGATTGTCTGAAAGGGGACTACCAATAACTCCAACTTACCAACATGAAATAGAGCGGGAAGGATTGTGAAAAATTGGTATCAGGAACGGGCCTCTTGGATGATTTAATGGTATGATGTAGTATTCAGCGGAGAGTCTCAGTTCTGCGTATCTAATGATAGTTACCGGGTGAGAGTCTGTGGGCATCGGTGAAAGAGAGCTAATCGGGCCACTATCGTTGAGCGTCATACCAATCGCCTCAGATAGGATATCAGATCCCCAATAGGACGCATTAGAGATCCATTGAAGGTAGAACGATATATTGATGAGGTGCTGCATCATGTGCTACCTCATATACAGTAGCTGCAAAATGGTACTTTCCAGGATAACGAAACCGCACACGACATTCATCAACAGGCAAGCCTTGAAGCAAGTCCAGATGTTTCTTGGCCGTTATTCAATGTTGTTATCCAATGTTCCCTGATCTCTCACCGATGAAACGTATCTGGGACAGGATTGGCTACAGTATACTAGCTCTTCCCCAGCCGCAATCGGAGATAGGGCTGTGGAGGATGGTTGGGATCCTATGGGCTTCTGTCCATCAGGACACTATCCACATGCTTATTGAATCTGCACTTTGTAGGATTGCCGCTTGCATATCGTCGAGAAGTGGCATCTCTGAACAAAATGTTCTTCTTAATAACATCACTTATTTCCTTATGCATTTCCTTACACATTCTCTGTGTATAAATTTTCATCACATTCTACCCATTCTTTTATGGTGTCTCATTTTCTACGTCGGACAATGTACGTAAATATCAAAGAATAAACGACAAAATCTGCAGATACAGATTAACATATATTTATTTATTTATTTATTCGAGCGCATGTGTGTGTAGATATATAGGGTTAAAATATTTGGAGAAAAGTGGTTGACGTGGTATCCACCAAAAAAACATAACATCAACACCTGATTGAATAGGGCCTGAATGGCCGAGTGGCTAGCGCTCTGGTGATCGGTTCTACAGGTTTCGGGCTAGAGTCCCGGCGGTGCCATGGATGTTTGTAGTGGTTCGGAATCCACTTTAAACCGTAGGTCCCGGTCTAAAATGATCGTAGAGCGTTGCGGGGGTAGTGTTACTCCGTGGCTTATCTTCAAGCTACAAGCAAGCTCATTTCCTCAGATTCTTATATCTAAACTAGTTCCTGAAATGAGGCATAATTTTAGTAATTTTTTTTAAATATGAAAGTTTTACAAATGATTATAGAATTTTTCCCATTAAAAAACAAAAAGATGTATTATATACCTGTTTAGTTTTATACATCAAATACCGAGGTAATATTTCTTTATTACAAAATAAACTGATTCTTTATTAGCTTTTATAAACTCATTTAAAACGTATTATTTTGTGGAAGTTAGACTCAGATTTTAGTCACTGAGTTAGTATATAACCACATACAAATCATAACTTTCTGTGTGTCTCTAGACACAGATTCACTAGTGTGTCTACAGAAGAAACAAAAATATTTTTATAAATGGAAAAAGTTTTAGCTGTGTTCAGCCCTATGATTTTATTTACCATGAATACTATTTATTTACCCAAGGGAAAGCAGTTTCTATTCATGAGGCAGTACAATATTATATGAATAATGATTTGGAGAACTCTTAAGCTTAAGCGAAATGCCATGCTGAATAAAGTAAATGACGTATAAATCTTTTAACTTATTTATATAAGTTGAAAGACGTTGATGAATAGTTGAGCAAAAAGTTCAACGAAGGAACAGAAAATTTGCCAAAAGCGAAGTCCTAAGAACACACTCTAGTGGTATAAACTAAGAACGAAATCTCTGACAAAATGCCAAGACAAGATAAGAAAACAATCGATTTTTAAATTGTGTCTGTTAAAGTGAGAAATTTGCACCCTTTATTATTGTTGTGGAAATTTACACCATTTTTTTCCTCCCACATTGCAACAAAATTAACAATTCCTTAGGCATAAGTGGCATCAATATAAATAAACTTTAAAATCAATAAGAAAAGTAATCTATTTGAGTTCTAAATGATTTTTCTCAGCAGGCCACTGCGGTCTAGCATAGTGAAGCATAAGAACGAAGAGCATAAACTTCGAAACGACGGCTTTTGTTTCTCTTCGAAAACGAAGATAAATCCCTAAATATAAAATCAAAAGCTTTCTTCCTTTTGCCGCCGAAGGGTAGGATGAATCCTCAGGCCTGAAACGAATTCGAGGAAGAAGTTTAAAAAACCACAAATGCCATTCCTGGGGATGTTCGTCGTTCAAATTGTGGTAGAAAAATGGGGATGCAATGCAGCAGTAGTGCATCATGATGAATGCTGAATCTGCTACATGTTTGTAGTTGTAGTGGCACATAAACTCAGCTTAAAGTACCTGGATTTTGAAAACAACACAATTTTTGTACTACAAACTAGTATAAAAATTGCATTTTTATATGCAACCAAAAAACTACCTTTGAAGTGTACTCTAATTTTGCATTTATTGTGCAATCGCATAGTATGAAAGTGGGGTGATGAAAATTAGGATTGAAAATTGTGTTGCTGATATTGAAAGGTTGAGAAATGCTGCCTTACACTATTAAACAAAGCTTTTAAATCTCAAACATTATATTACAAAAATAAATAGATTACAAATACGTTTTTGTAATCAACACATATGCTTTAAATTAAAACTAGTAAATAAATAATTCTCATCAAAGTAGTTAGAAACTTATGGTAAAAAAAGTAGAAACTTGTGCATGTCCTTTCTGCGTAATTTATAGGCATTTTGTGTTCAAAAAATAATTTTTAACCAATTTGATATTTTTTGATACTTTTTCTTTACTGGTAGGGTAAAAACAGACATACAAATAATACAATTAAAATTATCTTCGGCTATGAAATAATTCGGAAGAGAGGATTTTAAATAACATATTTTTAATTCTATTCCTAAAAGAAACTTTATCATCTCAGCAATTATTCACCGGTTTTCTACAAAAATCAGAAACACAAACATGGAAACGAAAACATGGCCAAAAATAAGTAAATTGTAATGAAAAATACTTAAAAATTAAGGCTGTATTTTATTACGATAAGAAAATTAGTGCAGCTTTTGTCACTCAATATCATTGGTTATGTAGCTGAAAATAGACTTTAAAAGTGCCTGCAGTTTCTGCAAGTAACTGTGACTTTTCTTTAACCTCACCGCCTTTTTCTTTAATTTAAAAATCTCCATATTTTATATAAGAGAAACCGATATTATTTATCAGGACAATTGTGATGGCGAGCTATCAGCCAATACAAGTAAGTCCGAGTCAATCCTAAGTAGCAAAATGGTAGCATGCGAGATTTTCTGTAATTCACTGATTGCGGAAAGAAATCTCTTGCCACAGCAATGGGCGTTGTTGCCATTTGAGGTGATAAACGCAATTGTATGGAACATAGAACATCGTTGTATAACTGTTATTGGGAACATGCATTCAGATACATTTTAGATACATTTCGTATTGAAGTTGGTCGCACATTGAACTCAAATACTATGTTTATTTTATATGTTTTAGTTTGTATATTTTAAAGACAGAAAAGTTAAGTTAATTTTTTTTTCTTTTGTGCGTAGTTAGTGAATAAAGCAATGTTTTTGCCAAATTTTATTAAATTTCAATTAATAGACGTCCCAGAATCACAATTTTTTATATTCACTCTTAATTTTTGAAAATTAATATAATCAAAGACTTTTTTACATCCTGGATGATTGATAGAAATTGCTGTACTAATTCAAAGTAAAAAATAAATTAATTAAATCTGATAAATAATTGTTTAGATTAATTTTTTCTGTTTTAAAAGATTTTATTTTGAATGCCAAATAAATTCCTCTTATTAATTTTCATTTTTGTAAAAGTATTTGAAGAATTTTATATGAAAATCTGAATTCGAAGCATTTTATATTTTTCCTAGATCCTCAAATAGCTAATCGATTTTTGTTAGACGGTTTTGAATCAATGAAATTGTTTTCAAAGTCAGCCTATTTCTCTTAAATTTCATTGCTCTTTTCTTCGATTTTCGATTGAACAGAAATTGCTATTCAAAAACCAAAACAATAAGGTTCTTCGGTTCTTTCAATAACATGGAAAAAAGTATCCACAAATATTTATTCAATAATATTTTTTCTTTTTTCATTAATTATAAAAAAGTTTAGATTTCTTGATTTGTTTTTTGTTGTCCATCGATGGGCCTCCTATTCCCTTATGTATGCGTATCACGTACAGTCCACCGACAGTGATAAAAGAAGACATTATCTTCAGTAAGAAGTTTCAGAAGAAGCTATTGAGTGGCAGAACCGGGAACTAGCCATATTGATTGTAGATGCAAGACGATTCTAATGCAATAGCCAAAGAATATCCTCGTTCTTAAGCAACAGAAGCCGCCAGTAGATTGCTACCACTGGGCACAAAAAGGATTTGATCTATAGGTCGATACTAACCGTAACTAGTTTGCAGTAGAATGAGGTTTGAATTCTCTAACGGGTTGTCTTCATTGCTTCACACTTATTGGCAATCCTAATAAAAAAGGAGTGAATTTAGCTTACAGTGTATAAATATTAATTTGAAAGCATTGCACAAAAAAATAAATATAATCAATAATAACGAGTTCTCGCGTCGACAGTTCTTGAGGCTACTAGTGAATATTCCAACTTTTCTCCGGCATTACCCTCAAATGTTATTCTTAAAAGTCATGTCCTCCTAACGGTAGAGAGACTATTCATAACATACATTAGGGAAGCAGGAAGTAAATACACTGCTACACAAAATAAATAGCAGTACAAAAAATAGTAAGCACGCATTTTCAAAACATCCAAGTATTCTAAAATCAAAATATACTTTCTAAAACAGAAGCTATCCTTTCTCCCTCTGAAGAATTCGTTCACAGTGATTATGGAGCATGATGGCTGCAATAAAACGAAATATCATTGCAATTTGTCCGTTCGGCGGCTTGTAATGTTCCAAATAATCTTTTCTTCGGTCAAAATACCTGTTAAAAGAAAATGAGAATTATGACATGTCAGTTTCTATTATATTTTACGACCACAGTTTAAAGACGCTTATTTAAAAGTCATTCCCGATGAAGATAACATGGAAAAAAAAATTGTGGGTGGCATATGAAATGTTGAGGGACAGACTTCCACTAATAATTAAGTCTTTTTGTGAGGGAAATAAAAAAAAAAGAGGAGAAAAAGTTGGGGTGGATGAGTGTCGATTTTTTTCTTGATGGCAGAGAGTATTTCTAGTTCTTTTTCTAGTATTTTGAAAGCTTTTTGCTGTCGTTGAAACATTTACTAAAATTGCCTTTTTTTTTTTAGATAAACTGGGGTTTTTTTTTTTTCTGCAGATCAGATAAAACCATTAAAAATTATCTTTTTTTCTACCTTCAAATTTTTTTTTTTGTAAAATATTACATTTTTTTGTCATTTATTTCCTGCCATATCACTCAGAAATTTTCATTCATTTCTTCTGAAGTACTAGCTTTTATACATGCATGTATGGTTTACAAAGCGAAAATAAATTGCAGGATATATATATGAAACAAGAATCCATTGCAAAAAAATGTATATATAGATAGATAATCAACTATGATTAATGTAATATAGATTAATAACATGATGATGAACCTGAGTATCATGTATTTGCCATAATTATATATTTGTATACTTAATATAAATACATATACAAATCTATAATTATGGTAAATATATTAACGCAGTGTAAATATTTTGTTACATACTGTTCATTAAGGCACGTCAATTGCAAAACATCCCTACTAAAACTCTTACTACTATTGTTAATTATAAGTACAGGCTAACCATAGGAAAGCCCATTCCAGCCGACAGACTTACCGTTCTTGTCTTTAGATTATCTTTTGTTTTAGTTTCACTTTTTTAGAGCATCGAGTTAAGGGTGGATTTTCGAGCTAAGGGTGTTGAGCTCGAAATTCCAATGCACTATCCAGCTTATTTTTTACTTGATAAAATAAATAATTTTATATTTTCCGTTAGGACATTGCTGCTGAATATATGGGAAATAAGAATAAATTTACAATCATGTCCATAATAATAAAACCCTATATCGTTCTATCACGTTTACACATGCTTGCCCTCCTCTCTTCTATTTTAAACAATTTTTCATAATTTGAATTAGAATATTTAATTTAATATTTTATTCATGATCTTCTTCATTTTCTTATTTCATAAGAAATATTAATTTTCATTGGTCGCTTTAATACTGATACCTATAATACATTGGTAGGCTCTTTGTACGTTCATATAAAGAACTCTTAAAAATTAAGATAATTTTTTTCTAATTCGGAAAGGGAGAGAGCGTAGGTTAGATAATAGGGTTTCAAGGAAACATTTACTTTCTATAATCATTCATAAGTTACCTCTCTTAATTTTAAAGGTTTTTAAACTGCAGGAGAAAAAAAGTTTATTTTCGAGAATGAAGCAATAGGGAACAAAAAAAAATTAAAAATCTATTAAACAAAAATTGCTGAAATATATTTTTACTCTTTGTTTTCAGATACCGGAAAATGAGGAGTTTCGCTAACAGCCTGATCGTGAATCTTGCCTTTAGCGATTTGATGAATGGATTATTGCACCCGATGGTCATTTATTCGTCCTTCCAGGAACAATGGTGGTTCGGGAAATTTGGTAAGCTAATTTAAATGGCATATGCAGCACATCGAATACTAGAAATATATATAGGCCGCTTTATTGCTCCCTTCTTTGAAGTAAGCGAACGTCACTAGTAATGTCATTGCATAATAGAACTTCAGACATCTATTCAACTCTTGAAATCAAAGGGTCATGGAAAAGAAATGTGCTTGATAATCGGTGTTAATTTTTTTTACTAGCAATGCTCGCTTTCTTCACTAAATAAGCTGTTGAAGTTGTCAGTGTAAGATAGTCCAGACATTTACTAACAGTGCGATTCATAGCCCAGTAATAATTTAGTTAACTAACAAACAATTCGAATAGAGTTTGATTTCTACTGGTGCATAAATCGCTCTATTAATAAATGATTGTAAGATGAGTAGAAGATGAGTTTGAAAGGTGAGTAGACTTTTGTCGCATTGTTAGTATCTTACTTAAAATCGGATTGTCTGGCATAATGTTTCCTTCATAGGATATGCAATTACATAGAAGTTCACTCTGTTTTCTTACTGGACAGCATTACATTTCACCAGAAGGAATTGCGTTAACACAGAATTGTTGTTCTCTTACTAATATTGTCGACAGGTTTTTATGTATTACGAAAAGTTCTTAATCATATAAATACTACTGTGCTCAAAAAAGTAAGACCAATTATTTATTTTTTTCAAAAACTCTTTTTATTTATTCTTCCAAATTTATTTCGTCGCCTTCAAAGTAATCCCCTCAGGACACAATGCACTTATGCCAACTTTTTTTCCAATCCTCAATGCATGCTAAAAAGTCATCGGCAGGAATGGCCTTCAAAGCGATTCACATTGAATCTCTTCAATCGACTCAAAACAGTGTCCCCGGAGAAATCATTTGAGTTCAGGGAATAGACAGAAGTCGCACGGTATGAATACGGTGGTTGTGTAACGATATGGGTTTAATTTTTTGGCGAAAAAGTCACGAAGAATCAATGCAGTGTGAGCTGGTGCATTCAGTGTTTTCGGTACCAATCGAGATTTGACTGGGTTTGAGGCCCAAAATGGAATTGACCGATCCTTTTGAAATTCCAACATCATCAGCAAGGTCTCTAATTGTAAATCGACGGTTTGCAAGTACTAAATCTTTAATTTTTCGGACGTGAGCTTCGTCGGTTGAGGTTGATGATCGGCCAGAGGACTTTTCATCTTCAACGCGTTCTCTTCCTTCTTTGAACTGTTTATACCACTTCTAAACATTTCTTTCCGATATAGGAATGCTCATCGAATACCTTCTGCAACAGTCTATACGTTTCCACAAACACAATTTATTGCATTTAATTCAGAATTTCAAAAATCGCCGGAATCAGTTTTAGCGTCTCACAAAGCCAAGCGTAACTCGAACACTAATGAATATTTTGACGTAAAATTTCACACAGATGTCAAGGACAGTGCCAGCAACCTAAAAAAGAAAACAAATTGAAATTCTGTAAGCCGCGGGAATTTGAAATTGAAAATGGGTCTTACTTTTTAGACACAGTAGTAACTTCAATATTTTGTGGCTATATTGATTCTGTATAATGATGGCACTTTTCTTGACTTGTTGGTTGCCGATGTAGATCATTAGATGACATTGTATCGTGATATAAAAACAAACAAGATCAAAATGCACTATTAACGGTAATCAAAGCAACTTTTATTGAAAAGAGACTATGCTCTTCTTTTATAACCATCATGTGAAAATCGGAAAATAAATTTCAAAATGATCCAAAATTCAGAAAAGCACTATACTTTAAAAAATTTTAAATGCGTTTTGATGCTTTTGAAGATTTCTTGTTTTGAAAGTGTCTGGAATAAGCATCATATTTTATGAAGTTATTTACCACTAAAGTGAAGGACACAGAGCCTGTCTCATAATATTATATTTAAATGCCCAAAATAGAATCATAAAATAAACTAGATAAACTTAAAGTTAAATTTAAAATAAAAATCAAAATTAAGGCAAGGTAATGTATGGGCTGTAGATATGGAACGTTGAGTGTGATATAAGCTCACAGTAATCTAGGTGAGAATACACGACTTCGCAATTTGGCGACTTAATGACTACGATCAGTGAGTTAGCAGGTGATTTGCAAGCTACGGTTGATTTGCGAGAACACAGCCGGCTTCTAGTGGTAACCTTCTGGCAATTATACGGCAGTAATTTCGAAGTAAAAATGTGAGAAAGTATTTCTGCTAGACATTGCAGAAACTGTGTATGTTATAGTAGTATTTCAGTATGCGTCTTCAAACTGTTCCAGTTTGATTTATGACATGTAGGACATACATCATCATCCCATAAGAAATAAAGGGAAGATAATGAATCCATTTCCATGAAGAAAAGTATTGCGATTAGCATGTATACAATGATGAGGTTGCAGAAAATGATTAAAACACTGTTCATTACTAAAATAGATAAATGCAAAAGCAGTTAGATGATATATACTTAAATGGAAATTCATCAAATTTAATTTTCTCGTTTCTGTTTCTTTTCTCTGCTTTGACTTGGTTGCGAATCGCCAAATTTGGCATTGACTAAAAATGTGTCGAAAGAATATCTTTTTGCGAGATTTTTGGAAATGTGGCATTGTTTGGTCATTATAGACAATGCTTTTACGGCTTGCTTGAGCCTTGTAGGGTGCTAATTCTCTGACATCCCTCCATTGACATCCCTCCATTTGGCAAAGATTTCGTCCATCCTTTTATTTCTTATGGGAAAATTCTTTTGATGTATATCTTGTTTTGTATAAGTCTAATGATTATACAAAACAGGATGTACATCAAAAGAATTGCAGACGTATACTGAAGTACCACTGGAATCTAATCTCATATATTGTGAGTTGTATTCCACACAAAGGTCGTATATCAAACAAAATGTTTCGCATCCAAACAGGATACGTATTAAGTTGAACTTATTTCAAAGCGGAAGTATAGAAATGCACCATTGTGTCTGCTATTTCTATTGACAACTACAGAAATTAATATTACTGCAACTTATTGTAGGCATTTATAAGACTAGAAAATGTCATACTTAGTTAGATTTCTAACTAAGTAAAAGATAATGCGTAGGGTTTTTTTTTCCTCTTTCAATCTCATAACTCCCTTTTTTCCAGAACACCTAGGGAAACGATAGAATTCGAATCAAAAACCGTTGGTAATTATAAGGCTTTTAAACATTCCAATGATTAATCGTTTACAGAATGCCATTGAAACTGAAAAGTCTCTTAACCTCCAAATCAGAATTAATGAAAATAAAATTTTTATTCGAGATGACTGCATAATTAAGTGTTAATATGACAAATATGAAGATTTAATTTTAAAAATAATAATAAATAATTTTAAAATATTTAAAGTGGAAAATAAATACAATTAAAAACAAAAAACGGAATTTAAAATGATTGATAAACAGAAATAATTTTAGAAAATTTAAAAACAAAAATTTAATTGAAAAATCTAAAAACAAATTGGTAACGAACCACTTTCAGATGTCATAAAAACTTAAAAAGAGTCCATGTCTTTACCGTTGCAAGACTGGAACCCTAACCATTACGAAAATCCAGTGACTTTATGATGAAGAGATGAAAACCCAAAGCCTCTCTTACTAAATCTGTTGCTAAAAAAAGAGTAAAATTTGGCGTCAGTGTGTTTGGCCATCTCAAATTCTTTTAAATCCTCAGTTGCACTCGTTGGTTATGCGAAGTATACTATGCGAAACACGAGGTTCCTAATGGGAAATAATTAGCAATAAGGAAGCGAAAATCAAAGCAGGACATCCACATTCATCAGTTATTTGCCACTAGGGTTTTATTCATGAAATTCAATTAACCAATGGGGTATACACATGTTCCAAGAATTTGATTCAGATTAAAAAGATCAGCTTAAGATAAAGATAAAAGATCCCAAATCCTATTATTATGAAAGTCAATTATTTAAAAGTGGTAAAAGGACAATATTCATTGAATTAAGATAAGTGGTATTCATAGAATAAGATAAGACAATGACAGGGTAAATGAAAAAGAAAAAATATTTAGTGTATCTCTAAACGGTTTATTATAAAAGGATTCCATTAAAGCACTTCGTGTAAATAAAGAATGTATTGGAGTGCTAACAAAGCTACTGGAGGAGATTTATTCCTAGCGAATGAAAATAGGTTTTAAATGAAACATAATAAATTAATGCTAAGATGAAAAACAATTTTAATATTATCTAATGAGCTGTATGAAAATATGATAAAAATTAGTTGCATTTATGTTATTGTGGTTAATTATATTCATAATTATTTTAAAAGCTTTTATAAATGTAGGGAAAATCATATTGTACACAATATAATGTTTTTCAGCATAATATGTCGTCATTTCTAAAAACGAGATGGATTTTCTTGCTAATTATTGATATCAATTAAATTAATCCGATTCGCAGTTCTGCTTTAAATATATATATATCGAAGTCGTTTAAAGAATATAAATTACTTATGGTACTTTAGAATAGTAATATTTGAAATACACCTTTATACTCAAAAAATTAATTCAAATAATATCAACCCTGTTCAATTCTCCTTTTTTATTCACTAAAATAGTTCAATTAAAAACACAAATCCTTCCTAACCATTATTTCTAAAGGGATAACAGGCTATTTGTGGGGTAACCTGTATAATTCTGAAACTATTATATGTTTGCTGTGTCGTGCATCTCAGACAAAGTGGGAAGCATAATTTTAATTTTTATTTTTATAATGGGCAGAATTAATTGTCTTTTATTAGGACATCAAGATTTGTGCAAACGATCGTTCTCAGTTCAAAATTCTACTACACTACTCGTTAAAATATAGAGTTCTAATTCTAGACGTAAGAAGCCCAGTTGTAAAGACGGTCTGGTGGGCGTGTTGGCCTGTTGAAGTAACCTGATGGCCTTCACTGCACCACATCACTGTACCCAGAGCTCAGGTGTATCTTTTAAAGCTTTAGATCTATGTGTCTGAAGTCGTGCGACTTTTTAGCAGACAACTCAGTCATCCCCATTGGGAGAGGTCGCAACTTCCTTTCCTCCTCCTCAACAGAAAGATATTTCTGCTAACAGAATTACCATGCCTAGCCCTGTCATAGATATGGATGTTTTGTTCGGAATCGCATGTCGAGTTTCGAGACACGCACGTATGACCCGGAAATCGGACAGGTTATCCCTGGAATTCTGAACTAAACCAGCTCAATTTGAATCTTGGGAAGCAAGCCAAACTGAAATTCTTGAAGTGTGCGCCGAAGATAAAAACCGATGTATTACTAAACCAGAAAGCTCTTGCATTTGGTTCGTCACAGGAAGACGTGAACAATGAGTAATGAGTTTTTAATTGCATATTACAAAGGACCAACATTGCTCTTTTGAAGGGGTGATCCCTTTGTAAAGAGATCTGTAAGTTCCGTGGGTTCATCGGGCAAAGGAATTCCTTCTCAGCACGTTTTGAATAATCAAATCTTTATTTTTAAGTTTTCGATAATAAACATTTTCCCCCAATACACAGCCTAGTGTCTGAGTCATTGCAAAATTTCTATTGGCCACTTTTTAGCACGTGATTTTATACAAAAAATACATTTATCTATACATTTATACATTTTCCCTCCGAATCCTTGATTAATGACGAAATCATTAGAAGAATTCGTGTTCAGCATTTTTTTGAGCAGGTTATTATATATATATATAAGCTTTAAAATAAAGTTTTCCCCCAAGTCTTTGTCTAATGACCGTATCATTTTAAGTATTCTTTTTAACAATTTTTAGCAAGGTATTTTACATAAAAAAAAGTTTAGAATATATAAATTTTCTTTCCGATTCGTTGCTTAGTTGTCAAATCATAATAAAAATTCGTTTTTCAACATTTTTTCAGCAGATGATTTAAGTAAAAAAAATTGGTTTTAATATAAGTAGTTCCCCTCCCCGAGTCGTAACATAGTGTTTGAATCATTATATGGATTCGTTTTCTATACTTTTTAGCGGGTGATTTTACATAAAAATATGGATTTTAGTATAAACAGTAATGACTTTCGGTCATTAGGTCCCCAAGTCGTGATCTAATGGCCGAATCATAATAGGTATTAATTTTCAACACGTTTTTTTTTCCCAGATGATTCTATTTTTTAAAATTTCGAAAGTCTTTGAACCTACACTTCTTCGTCCTCCCTTATTTATGATTAAATGTATTCACCAGAAAAATATTTTAATTAATTTTCTTCATTGATCCATAATTTAAACATTTATTAATTAATTGCACAGAGGATTAATTTTATTGATTTTATTTGTGCGTATAATAATTATTAACCAATAATTATTTAATTGAATAGTGAATAAGGGTGAAAACAGACCGGCAAAAATAATTCCAGAGGAGAATACAACTTTAGGCAGACACTTTTTATCCGCTATCGGACACATACATAATTGCTGTTGAAAATGTTCACTCTTATCTCATTTATGAAATCGAAAAAAGACACAAATTGCGCTTTCAATATCAAATTTTGCAAACCATTGTATTTACAGCCTCTCACGCCTTTATTTGTCATTGGTGTCGTCAAACAAATTTTCAAAAACAATCGATTATATGTTTTAACTTTTTCACATTTGATGTAGTTTATCCATTACAAAAGTTCATTCTTTTACATAAAAAGGACTTCCTATTCCACTTTAAAATGTTTCGAATATGCGACCCACAGACAAAACGGGCTGTCTTCGCAGTGGACTTTAAAGGGCATTTGTCTAATGTATAAGAAAAACAAATCGGAAAAATCCCATTCTTAAAGCATTGACGAAACATATGCACCGGCGAATTCGAACTTGTGCCTTCGTGCAGGGCTGTCTGAGAAAGGGGCACTAGTCAAGCAAAAACAATTATTCACAACAGTTTTTTAATAAAATTATCTGCCGAAAACGAATTCTTATAACGATTTGCTCACCAGGCCACAAATCAGACGGGGTAAGGGTTTGTGCGCATTCAAAAACTTTCTTTTAAATAAATCACCTGCTGAAAGCAATAGAAAACGAATTCGTATAACGTTATCAGGCCACAGCTCTAAGGGAGAAAAACTGTGTATGTCCAAATAGAATTTTATATATGCAAAGTAATCTGCTAAAAATGCTGAAAAGGAATTCATCACCTCCTCAAAAAGTTATGGAAATGAATTATTACAATAATGCGGTCTGTGGGTATAACGAATCAGGGTGCGGAAGCCTTTTCTTATGGTCAAACAATTTTTTGGTAATTAGTGTATTCCAAAAAGTATCTGAGAAAGCGTCAGTTTAGTTGCTTGTCTAGGCAAACATGCAAAGGCAAACTAATTAGCGTAAATATATTGAGTAAAATATTCAATATTTTTTACTAAGAAATGGTTTCTAATATGAAAACAATAGAACACATGAACAAATTCAATATAAAAAATTGAAATTATCATTATTGTATCATCTTTGTGAAATTGGAAATTGTTGACTTCCATGGTCAGATCGAGATTACATGCGGTGATGATGTGGGTTGGTCTTTTTAAATGACCTCACCGACCTGTACATTATCAAGAATGAAAATCTGACAGTTTAGCCATATGTGACAAAATTCCTCAGACCTTTTGATGCTGTATCAATCTATGTTGAATTCCCTCTCATAGACAATAACACCGTGTCTCAACAGACTTGGCAATGCTGTCGATTTCCTTTTCGACGAAGCTCTTTAAATCAATTCCCCAGACGTGAACCCCATGTGGCGTTCTAGGTCAGTTTGTTGGTCGTCTCAAAAACTATTGAGATGCTGAAAAGCTCTCTTCTTCAGGAGTGGCAGCGAATACCCCAGTCCCTCATCAATTCCATCCCCCCCATGGGTTTGTGACATTGCTTCTCATCGATCATTTCATCGATCCGACACAAAACATGATTTTTGTTCAATTTTACCCGAGAAAACGCATGATTTTAGTTTATTTTTATAAAATGCCCGAATGTGATTTTTTGTTTACAGGTAATTATTGTAAATCAAATTTAATTATTCTTGGTTCCTTGTGTAGTTTTCTGTTCTTACATCTCACAACGGTTATAAGCCCTGTATCAGACACCAAGTCATGTACCGCAGTTTTTATTCAAAATCTCATTATTTTTTTAAAAATTATTTTCAATAATGTACAATGTATAAAACTAAAAGCTGTACCGTATAATGGAGAAAAAAAACAAGATTTTTTTAAGTCAACCTACTTATGATTATTTAAGTATTTCCACACATTTAGCTAAATTATTAAATTGTTTTCTATGAAATATTACACAGTGACATCAGTATATATCCACTTTTCAATAACTTTAACTCTTCATTGGAAACGAAAAATTTTGTTTTGAATACGACTAGCGTTTGTCAAAATTTTTGCCAAATGGATGGATGACAAATGCTTTGCAAAGACATAAAACCCTAACAAAACCAAAAAAATAAAACCTTGTCTGGAATAACCAGACAATGCCACATTCCTTAAACGTCGTGAGGAGAAGGCAGAAGCAATGTTCTTCTGACATATATTAGATTAACATCAAATCTGGTGATTCTCAAGTAATTCAAAATAGAGAAAAGCGATGGAAACGAAAAATTAAATTTGATAAATTTTAATTTATGTATATATTTCCGCTGATTTCTTTTGAATTTATATATTATAGTATTAAACAGTGTTTAAATTATTTTCTATAATCCCTATAATATTTTAATTATAATAGGACATTTACCCTGGATTCATCATTGTTCAGATTCATCATTTTGACATTATTTCGTATGTAAAAAAATTCCTTCGATTTTCCAATACCGAGCAGCTAGTTAGTAGTCTGAACAGAATTTTGTTACCATCATCTTCACATTATTTTGTATGGAAAAAATTCGATTGAGTTTCCACCACGTCAATTAGCAGTATGAGCAGAATTTTGTTACCCACACATATTTTGTGTTAATTTGATACTAATGACACTTTTAAGAGATGCATCTTAAGTGAAAACGGTTGACTTCAGTAGAGTTAGAGGCTGTGGTTGAAAGATGTCAATAAAGATTTCCTTATAGCATCGATGTGCCTTTTTACTCGTTGTAATACATTTTAAAGACTTCTATTTATTTTGAAATTTCAAAATGAACGCCTGCGCTTTCAGGAAGTAAATAAATAATCGATTGAAATCAAAATGCTAGGTGATGGCTGGCAAAGTATCGATCCATATCTAAATGTTGCTCGGCTGTGTGCTTCGTTGAATCAGCGAAAATCTCCCGGTGGTGTGTTCTGGTTTTTTATCCCCTCCCGCGCGAAACGTGCATAGCTGAAAAGAACGTAGGGGGCACAAGGACCCTCTAAAGCCCTTTTCTCACATTTGGAAATGTTCCAACCGGATTTTTCTAAAGTGGGTTTGTTTCAAAACCCAATATATGGATTTTTTTCTGCTAGTGTTACAGGAAATGGAAACGTACTGTCTGCTGCGGTCTTTAAAAAAGTACATGATTCTACCGACCTGTGTGTCCCCGAAGAGCTGCCAGAGGATTAGAAACGTTCGGTGTCACGAAGGGCGGTTTTGTATCGGGTGAGTCGTTTTTGCAGCAGACGCTCATACAGAACGCGATAGAATAAACTTTGAAAATGCAAGCTCCTTGAATCCGTCATATTTAGTGTTTTGGAAATGCCTTGCAAGAAAAATATGTTGTTGGGGCAGAATTTACATGCTGTTGTTCTTTTCACTGCATATGTCTTTATATGTAGCTTCCTTGCATGTAAATTAAGTACATAATATTTTCTTTCTCTGCCACTACGTTTACGAACTTTATAATGTTATTCCATTATTTTCATTCTCAAAATTGACTTCTGGATATTTAGTCTAATATTTTCAAACATTTTACGAGAAGAAAATAATTCCTAAATCCTGAAAGTTTACAAGTTATCATTGAATAAATAAATGCACTCATGTCCCTATGGGAAAGGATGCGAGAAGAAATCAGGTTCGAAACCACTGGAGGATGTTTGCGTCCAGGAACGAAGTTTGCTTTGTTGCTCTACGGTCATTTGTTCACTTTAAGCTAATTAGATCAGGACCCACAGTTTTACGTGGATTCCGAACAACTAATAAGCATCCATGCCACCGCCAGGATTCGAACCTGAAGCTTGCGGTTCCAAAGGCCAGATCACTAGCCAATTATCTATCAGCCCGCTTCAGGAATGAGGAGATGTCATGCATTTGTAAGATCTTGCATCGACAGCCTGGTGTTTTTCGGATTTGCTCTCATACGACACAGTAGAGCAAATACCATTAAAATCCTACCGGAAGGTAATATCTTCATTTCATCGTTCATACCTTCCAATAAATAAAGTGTTCTTTTGCGATTTGTACTCTTATAAAACTCTTATATTATCCATTTGTTGTTGCCCCTACTATTTCAAAAAAGCACAGATGAAATTTGAAAAAATATGACAATTTTAAATCAACAATAATTTATCATAATTTAATAAAATAAAAATAAATACTTCAAATTAACTACATGAGCTGAGCTACAATATTTAAATCTATGGAAAAATTACTAATAATCAATTTCTTATCGTTCGAAAACTGAACTGAATAACG
This sequence comes from Caerostris extrusa, assembly GCA_021605095.1. NCBI lineage: Eukaryota > Metazoa > Arthropoda > Arachnida > Araneae > Araneidae > Caerostris > Caerostris extrusa. The sequence goes on along the minus strand of BPLR01019531.1, from coordinate 39,706 downwards.
GCTCTAAATATTTCCTGTTGAGCCACATGCGGACAAATAAATTTGTCGATTTCGTGGGTGTGCAGCAGTACAAATATTCCTCCACCAGATTTCTAAGGTGCGAGCGATGCAAAAAGCTGTAGCATATCAAAAAATTTTAAAAATGCGTTGTCTATTTATTCAGATCCATCCGCCGTTCAGAGGGCGCTGTTCAGCATACGCATGCGCTACGGATTTGAAATTCTAATCATTTGCATAGCATGCGCTAATTTGCCTTTCCTGAAAATTTCAGCTCACTCGCGTAAGTCCTTCATGGTGTTGCAATTTTCACAAACATGAGTTTTTATTCATAACGCTACTCTCTCAGAAAGAAAAAAAAAAAGAACAATTTGTTCAAATGTTTTTGTCCTGTCAAGCTGTCTAGTGGGAGCTTTACTTGTTTTCTCCCGCACTGCAAAGAAATTTATGACAGCTATCTGTAGAAAATCAATTTCCTCCAAACCCTCAATTCATAATATTCATAAATGGACCCACAGATATACAACAACAAGAAAATTTCATTTCATAATATTAGATGCCATATAAAATTAATTAATAAATGAATTTGCCATTAATAATCAGAAAATATACTTCTCGGATAATTATGAATGTAATCACAAATACATAGAATAATGAAGCAAATTAAGTTATAAATCAAATTTTATTTTTCCTGCTTATTTACAAACTTTGTATTTTGTAAATATTCTTACCATCGAAAATGCTTCTTCCAATATTCTCCCCAGCCACAATCTTATCCCCCTAATTATTCTTCTTCAGTTGTAATTATTAATTGGCTAGGCTATTGTTTCCCTATGCATGAAGTTTTCCTTGACTGAATATCTGCAAACATTAACTTTCACTGGCTGCTAATTGGCCGCAGTAAACTCAATCCTTCTCACATACTCTTCGGATGCAGATGATTTGAAGTGGAAGGTTTATTAGAGAGACCATTATTCTCCTTTTGGGGATGTAGCATAGAAGAGAAAAAAGACGCCTGTTTAGAGGGGAAGATAGTAGGGTCTTAGAGACAGAAATGCCACACATTTCAAGGGGTTATAAAATACTATTTGGAAACTGGTAAATAGGAACAGCTCTTTAGACTCTATTGATTTAATCACATATTATTCTTTAATGGTGATATAAAATCAAAGTGATTTCTTCTTAATTTAATATTCAGTAAAATATTGCAATAGTTTATTATTTATTTAAACTTAAAAAAATTCAATTCGATTCCTACTGCAAAATTACACTAGTAAATATTTTTCGAATGTTATTCTTTTCAGCTTACTTCTTGTAATTTAAATCAACTTTCACTTGCATCTAAATTTTTACTATGATGTGTTAATGTATGTAATATAAACTCCGACAAAAATTATAAGACGCCCGAAGAACAAAACATAACATAACAAGAAGACAAAACTAAAACATAAGAAACAAGGACATAAGAAAAAAGACATAAAACACAACATAACATAAGAAACAAAACAAAAAAGGCAAGACTAACACACAAAACCATAAGAATAAAACGTAAGACAGAAAACAGCATAACTTAACATAACAAGAAAAAAGACATTACTAATATACAAAAAACGTAAGACGTGCAAGAAAACCGTTAGATATGGTAAATCAGTAGAAAGAAAAAGAGTTTAAAATTTCAAAGGAATTAAACGATTTATTCAAGCTAAAAATATATTGATCCAATAGAAAAACGTCTCATTCTAATTATTATGAAGCAGTTATTGGACGTAACATTTATTCGTACCGCTGGCAGATGCTCCAACTGTAATGTACAGCAAATGCTCGCCGTCGGGATTTCTTGCTAAAGTCTTTACGTGGGAACACTTTTGATTTTGCAGAGAATGCCTTGCATAGTACTTTTCGTCCTTCTTTTATCCCAGTTTTGCACTACACGTGTTTTACGTTCTCTGATATCCCGATATTTTCCGACGAATCACCTTTCTACTGAATTGAACCCCTCAGCATTTATTGTACTAATCGAAACAAGTCCTTTTTATAATTTCATAGTTGTCTCCTAAATTATTTCAAAGTTTCTTAAGGTTTGCAATCCATTATCCTTTAATTAGCTCACAACAAGCCTGAACTCCTGAAGTAATGCAGCATACGGCACACCTTGTTACATTTCATAAGACAATCACAGCACTATGGGGCCGATCCATCAAAAAGGAAGTTTTCTTAAGTTTATTATATATAGTCTTCCCATGAAGCATCATCTAGTGTCAAATATCACAAACGTGTATTAATCACTTATACTTAGGGGTCGACTTTTTAAAATTTATCTTTTGTCTTTCTTTCCAGTGGCATAGTCTTAATTTTTAGTATATTGTATTTTATTAAGAAAAGCATAATAAAAGTAACATGCAAGTATTTCTTCATTCTTCAATCAATAATGAAATCGAATTCTCTAAAATTCTTACAATTGAATGCTATTCATACAGAGAATTCTTGATATTAATTATTTTGATTAAATTACCTCGGGTAAAAATGTGTTGAATTCATTAAGAGAAAGAATATAAATTGATTTCTTGTTTATCTAATTAAATAAGGATAAAATGTTTTGATTTAACATAAAAGAAATCTTTTTAATTTAGATGTGTGTTTAGCCAATAGGTTAAGATTGAAAACTGGTGGTATTGGTTGGTTAATTGGTTTTATTTCAGATGTGAAATAGTAGTGTCAATAGATAATTAATTGAAATTGAAAAATATATATAAATAACAAAAAATCATTTATATTTCAATGTATGCAAGGGGTCCTGTTCACATTTACTCATCCGGGGTTTCAGGAGGGGGTTGTTAATAAACTATTTAGTACGGGTACCTGAACGGATTTGAAATGCTTCAAGAAGTCATAGTTCAACATTATCATAATTGAAACACTTTGCTTTCGGGAATAACGTTAATAATAGACTTTGTCTATTAAAATCCTTCCTTTTATATATAGATTATACGTTATAGATCATTCAGGTAATTTTGTTTTTTAACTTTTTCTAAGTACGATGTATTTTTAATATTGTTTATTAATAATCCTCGATTATGATTTATTAAAGCCTTGACATTCAACGGCTAAAGACCTTTTCCTAAGTTGATTTTGAATTAAAACGAGGACAAAAGTATTTTTAGTTTTGACTGAGGATTTGTCGAGCAAAACTGGTTTTAACTCTCGAAATGCTTAGTGTTTCCATTTGCTTCGATTCAAATTAGGAATTTCAATTTTTATTGACAAAAAAGAAATTCAGGAAACGCATTGTTTCTTTTTTACATAAATAAAATACCCCCAAAGTAAGGGGATGGAAAGACAAAAGGAGGGATGAAATATAACAGTCAACGATAAACTACCTGAAATCTGTTGAAAAGTAAAAAAAAAAGGAAAATTTTTGATGAGCACAAACTTTAATTCAGGCCATCTTATTAATCCAGTCAAATTATAGCTTTTAACTGTAGTGTGCCCATAAAATAACTTTTCCTTGTTAAAAGGCAGCTTATATGCAGCAATATCCAAGGTTCCAGAGTATTGCTAAGACAATTATGCTACTTGTCAAATAATGGCTCTCTACCTGATGGCATAGTTGTTATTTCGTTACTTCTCCTTCAGAACATAAAAAAAAAAAATTTTATTTTGGGAAATTCAATAAGTCGAGTGGGGCCTGAATGGCCGAGTGTCTAGCGCTCTGGCGCTCGGTGCCACAGGTTTCGGGTTCGAGTCAAGGCGGTGCCATGGATGTTTGTAGTGGTTCGGAAACCACTTTAAGCCGTAAGTCCCGGTCCCCCATAACTGTAAGAGCGTCACGGAGCAGAAGTCAGACTTCTACCTACGGGTGCTCCATCAAAACAGAAGCTGCACCCATTCTCCTCCTTCCATGACGTACACGACAACAACAACAACAAATAAGTCGAGTTCCGGCGGTGCCGTGGATGTTTGTAGAAGTTCGGAATCCCCATTAAACCGTGCATCGAGGGTCTAATATGATTGTAGAGCTTTGGGAGCAGGTCTGACTACCCTACTCTGTAAAAAGAACGTTTCTTCTGTCTTACAATCTACTAGTAGCCGGACGGCCTTGGCCCACCATGGGCTGTAGTACCAGGGTGTTAGTTAGTTAGAAACTAAATAAGGTTTTGATTTTAAATCCTGGGCACTGGCCACAGATCCTTTCTTGAAGGAATGTTAAACGTGTTGCAGATTTAGCATTACCAGGGGAGGCATTCTTTTCACACATTACACTCACGACCTGCCATGGGATTCTGGACATGGACCTCCTGGCGTGGGTGTCCCACGCCATTGGGGCAATGGGTGTCATTTAGGTCGGCATATTCCTCCTCGAGCTTAATGGGAGGTCTGTTTCGTCTACAGATTTATCGGACAAAGAAATGGAAACTTTCGATTCAGTTTGTTACGTTCTAAATTGAATTCCTCAGTTCAGATCCTCGAATAATTTTCCATATGATTGTTCTAGGTCGAAATAAAATAATATAACACATATAAATAACCTCAAACAACACAAACTTAGTCCTTATAAGCATTGGTCTTTCAATACTAAATTTAGTACAAATGCATAGCTCTAATGCCGCCACATTTAACATAATAATTCCTGGATGTAGCTAACTCTGATTGTTAAAGGAAGAAGCCAACTGTTTTGTGGAAATGGATTTATCTGAATGCGTCTTATTACGAAAATCTCTTAGTGTATGTAGGCGAATGTAGAGGCTTTGTAAGCTTCAGCAACTGGAGGTTAAATATAGATAATGCCCAATTATTTGATGAAATTTCGTGAATTTAAGGTCATAACTGCTCCATTAATATATTAATATTTATATCTATTAATTATTATCATATATATTCATTAATAAATAAATAAAAAGTAAATAAAGTAAGTTAATTATTAGAATTAAATTATTATAATCATAAATTATTTAAATAAATTATTAATTTATTTCAATTAAAAAATAATCAAATTAATTAATTTAAAAATGTAATAATTATTATCCAGAGTGTATTAATGCATAGTCTTTTGAATCAAGAAAGCTTGGTTTGAAATGAGACAAACGATGCTGAACGGAAAGCATCCATGCCCATGCTTTAATGGTTCGATAAATCTATAATACGGAATGTTCGTCCATCGGGCTTGAAGAAAACGGAAGGAGATTGAAAAACTACCAGATGGCATTCATGAGGGGAGTTATTCGTTCGTTCTAAACTCCTCTGGCAAAATGTGAGTGCAATGTAGTAGCTTCCTGTGGTAAACCTAGGTGCATATTTACACTCTCCGCGTATCTGAATCTTTTAGTTATCTGCCTTTCTGGTAGTGATTGATCTATAGGCAAATTGGCCGGCTTACAAAACTAGGAAGAATTCAAAATGACATGAAGAAATTCCTGATTTTTCCGGAGGTCATTCACCTTTTATACCATAACAATTAATGACGTGTTGAAAAATGCATCTTAAACAAAAACACTTGAGTTATTGTTTGAGAAAAACAATCGAAAAGACAATACGATAAGGAAAAAGGGAGGAAAAATAAAATTCTGTACAAAAATTTAAAAAAAATTAAATGTGGCATTTTAAATTTAGAATATTAACAAAGCGAATTAATTACTAATTAATAAAATTCACAACAAATTAGGAAAACTTCTGGAGGAAGCTTAACTGGTTATGACATTCCAGCAGATAACGTTTCTGGTTAAATAGCAGTAGAATGTTGTTTCTTTCACAGTATAGCAGTTTATAAAAAAGTTAACACCTTTACAAATATTGTTGAGTTACCTAATGAGTTGTCAAAGGGGTTTATTTCATGTAAACCTATGTGTTATTTAAGAAATCGCATTTAGAATTAATATATTGAGAGTGCCATTTAAATAAAAGTTGCATTCATACGAAATAATAAATGAAAATTAAATTCTTTCAGAATAAGCAACTTTTTCTTTGAAAAAAAAATAAAGCAATCTCCAGAATAACCCATTTGCATCATTAGCATATATTTAAATGAAATACAAAATCTGTAAAATACTTGCAATAAAAACACATTCATAGCCTAATTCGTGGGTCAGTGGCAACGCTTGCTATTAACAAGCTGGAAGGTTTGAACCCTCTAGAGGCTTTCGTCGCGATCACTGTTTTCAAACACGAGGATACTCGAAAGTGATTCTGATGGAATCCGTGAGTATCTCGCACTGACAGTCAGGTTGGTGGTAATTTTCCGGTTTTTCCCCTTATAACACGCAACTATAAGGCAATCTTCTCCGAAGGCAACTTTCATTCGTCTATCTGTCGATGGAATAATAATGTCTTAAGTGGAAGAGACATTTTGACCTGCGATCCTTTGCTACTATAAAAAGCATATATGTAGTACAGTCAGAGTTATATAGGGTGCATCAGGGAGGTCCTACTGAACTTTGGCTTCCTTTTTTTTATTATCACTGCTGGAGATGAACACCACCCATCTCTTCCCCACATCCTCAAACCCAAAATAAAGGCTTTTCGGTCTGTAGATTTACCATACTCATTCCCGCTATAGAGACGGGCATATTCTGTTTAGGATTAAATCAGTAACAGTCAAAAGAGCAGAGCAATTGGGTTGATATAAAAGGGCGTGACAAGTTCGTATCCTCTGTTGCTGCCCGTTGCAGTAACTGCTATCAGAAATGCAGGGCTCAATAGCATAGACTGCTATAATCCCTGGTGAAAGTTTTCAAGGTTTTCTCCTTTAAGACATGAAAATTCTGGGAAGTCAAGAAAAGTTAGTGCTTGAAAATCAATGCACTCATCGGTGAGCTGTTTATTGTATAGATAAGTTGAACTCTAGTTGATATAAGTCGATAAGTCAAGTATTGGATTAATATCTTTTTTAATTAATTGATTTTTTAATGCAGGCTAGCTATTTTGTACGTTATAAACAGCCCACCATTAGGCAACGAGAGGAGGAAATTTCCCTACTCCCGAAATTCCCTTTCCTTCCAATGATGTGGACCCCTCATGTGCATATGGGAGAAAGCCCAGAAAACTCCCATCAAGCAGTTTGATTATCAAGACGTGATACATTGTACGCGACTGTCATCAAGCCACTTCGTTTTTACATACGCGTTTAGCGGATTCGAACTTGAACCCTCCTGCATTCGTCATCTCTGGGCGATGAGTCGATCTCTATTGTTATCCAATACTTTCTCAACCATAGAGATAGCCTTTCTATTTCTAAAATATTTCAAATGAGCTAAGAATTATTTGACAAGTAGTTTAAATCAATCATTTATTTTTACTGCTTGTCAGATAATTCTCAATTAATCATTTATTTTTACCAGCTTTATTTCAATCACATTCATTAAAATGTAATCTAAACAAGTAATATAAAAAAATTAAAGTCAATTCCTTCTTTTTTTTTCACTATATTGCAGAAAGTCCTTTATAAATAATTTTCATTTATTTTTTTAAGTTTATCCGGCGGCATCTATTCATGGAATTAATATTTGAAAAAACTGTATTAACATCAAGTGTCATCCACTATAAGTTCAAAAAAAATGTATCTGAACTTGAGTGGATGAATAAAAAGTATTTTATGGACGATTGGAAATTTGAACAAGATATATATATAGGGAGAGTGTGAGCTAATAGAAGGAATTAAAAAAAAAAAAAGACTTCCCAAACAAAAGACGCAAGGAATTGCCCACGGAAAATCAAGAAGCCTTAAACATTATGATTCTATTCAAAGCATTGCCTTGTATGAGAATAATACACTGAAGTGACAAAAGTCATGGGATAGCAATATGCAAATTTTCAGATGGCAGTAGCATCGCGTAGAACAGGTATAAATGCGCAGTGCTTTCGCAGAGCTATCATTTCTGTTCAAGTTATTCATGTGAAGAGGTTTTGACGCGATGATGACCGCACGACGGGAATTAACAGACTTTGAACACGGAATGTTAGTTGGAGCTAGACGCATGGGTCATGCCATTTCGGAAATCGTTAGGGAATTCAACATTCCCAGATCCACTGTGTCAAGAGTGTGCCGAGATGAAAATTTCAGGCATAACATCCCACCATGGACGGCGCAGTGGTCGACCGCCTGCACTTAACGACCGAGACCGGCGACGTCTGCAAAGAGTCGTAAATTCTAACAGACAAGCAACACTGCGTCAAATAACCGCAGAAATCAATGTGGGACGTACAAGGGACTTGTCTGTTAGAACTGTGCGAAAAATTTGGCTTTCTTGGGCTATTCCAGCAGAAGACCGACTCGAGTGTCTTTACTGACAGAACGACATCGCTTGCAGCGACTCTCGTGGGCACGTGAGCATATCGGTTGGTCCCTAGATGAATGGAAAACCGTGGCCTGGTCCGATGAGTCACGATTTCAGTTGGTAAGAGCTGATGGTAGGGTTCGAGTGTGGCGCAGACCCCCGAAGCCATGGACCCAAACTGTCAGCAAGGCACTGTTCAAGCTGGTGGTGGCTCCGTAATGGTGTGGGCTGTTTTTTCATGGCATGGACTTGGTCCTCTGGTGCGACTGGACCGAACATTGACTGGAAATGCTTATGTTCAGCTACTTGGAGATCACTTGCAGCCATTCATGGACTTCATGTACCCAAACAACGATGGGATTTTTATGGATGACAATGCGCCATGTCACCGGGCCACAACTGTTCGCGATTGGTTTGAAGAACATTCTGGACAATTCCAACGAATGATCTGGCCACCTAGATCGCCCGACATGAATCCCATCGAGCATTTATGGGACATCATCGAGAGGTCTGTTCGTGCCCAAAATCCTGCACCATCAACGCTTTCACAATTATGGACGTCTATCGAGACAGCATGGCTCAATATTCCTGCAGAAGACTTCCAACGACTTGTTGAGTCCATGCCACGTCGAGTTGCTGCACTTCGCCGGGCGAAAGGAAGGCCGACACGATATTAAGAGGTATCCCATGACTTTTGTCACTTCAGTGTATATTTGTTTGATAGCTATGGAAAACAAAATTCAAGACTCAATATTTAAAAAAAAAAAGATGTTTTTCTAATAATGAATCAAAATTTATAAAAATATTTTTCTTCAAATCACGATCCTCCACTACATCGATGTTAAAGTTTTTGATTTTCTTAGATTCAGAAATTATAGTAAATGCTATTATATTATATTTTCATTTCAATGCAATATCAACTAACAACAAATAATTAATTTTTTTTTTTCTTTTACTCTTAATATATAGAATATTCAATTGTGAGTAAATAATTTTGTTATTCGTATATCGATAATGTAAATTAGAATGATAATCTAATTAGGCCTGAAATTCATTATATCAAGTGATTTCTTAAAGAAATCGAAAGTCATTAATGTCCACTGGTATAACTACATCTTTGTCGGAAAATGTGCAGACTTTTGTGTTGCAGAGTATGGAAGAAGCAATAATCACTTCATTTAATTAACAAAGTCAATTTATTGCACATAAAAAGTTAAAAATAAACCTTACAAAACCATAGCTTCAGTTTTAATTCAATTGTGATCAAATCATGTAACCTGCAGCCAGCCAGCCCACGCACTTCTTGAGTTTTATACATCCCTACGTCCCAATCAATCATATGCTTTCAGAATATGACGTCGGACTCTGGTGTAAACAAAATGATGGAAAATTTTGCATGAATAAAAACTGAAGAACTAACTGGCCAACAATCTTGATGAGATGATGGGATTTTTTCAACTAAAGATATCAAAATCAGTTGAATACATTCTATGAGACCATCATCTAGTTGTAAGAAGGGGTTTTGACACTTCTGTCCTCCTATTTTTGCGCTTTTAGTTGTTCATATTTAATTAATTAAATGACGTAGTTTTATCATATGCAGAGTCGGCCAAAAAAATAAGACACCCTCAGTAACTTTCATTATATCTTCACATTGGAAATTACATGAACTTATGGTACAACCCAAAATTTTGAACGCAATCGATTCCGTGTGATGAAATTATTACACGATAATTTTTATAGAGATCACATTAAAAGTTTTGGCTTTGACGTTTGAATGTTGACTTTCCCAATGATAAATGAAACTTTCGCTTAATGAACGATGCCTCGCATTCTAATTAGTTTCTAAATTAATTCTAATTACATTTTTAAGCCAGTCAAAAGTATTTTTTTGTTTCAAAATTAAAAACAAATGTTTAGTTAAACTATTAGATTTTTAAGAAACATAAGATAACCTTAAGAAAAAAAGGAGTTATAATACTCAAATGTTTATGTAATTGGCTTACTAGTATGACCAATCCTTAAGATATACATTTTTGAAATTATTATGAAAAGTTTGCGAGGTATTTAAGGAAAGGTCAATTAGGGAAGCAGTTTCCAAATATAACAAGTAATATAAAAAAATATTTTTTAAGTCAATTCCTACTTTTTTTCACTCTATTGCAGAAAGTCCTTTATAAATAATTTTCATTCATTTTTTTAAGTTTATCTGGCCCCATCTGTTGGTAGATATATGCAGATCAATTCAGGTCATAATTCAACATAATTTCAAAAGAAAAAGAGTCAACATATAATATATATATATTGTAATTTTGTCACAATCAGTGGCGTATTGTTTTCTGTGTTTCCAAACGCTTCACTTCTAAATAAAATATTACTAATAATGAAATGAATGAAAATTCTAATGTTTTAAAAATGTTAAAGTTCAATTTTTAAAACTATTTATAAATTATTAAAGAAAATTAATTATCTAATGAACAATAAATCCCTTTTGTATAATTCTATCATTTTAAAATTATATATATATATATATATATATATATATATATATATATATATATAATATATAAATGTATAAATATTCTCCTATAAATGTCGATGAAGAGTGTCCATTAGAGCTTCTAGAATTCCTCACTGGTTATGAAGTTTTTGATCACTTTACAATTAAAATACAAATATAGTGAATCAATCGTAGTCTCTGATAACATCACAGTTTAGAACAAATGTTTCTAGTGCTCAAGTAGCTTATTTCTTAACTCTTTTTCAATTCCTACTAATAGTTCACACTTTCCCTATATATATCTTGTTCAAATTTTCAATCGTTCATAAAATACTTTTTATTCCTCCACTCAAGTTCAAACACATTTTTTAAAACTTATAGTGGATGACACTTGATGATAATACAGATTTTTTAAATATTAATTCATTAATTAAATCTAATTAATAATATTGTAATTCTGTCATATGTATATACCTATTTATATTAACTGTAATTATTCAATAAAAAGTAGCTAAAATGAAATTTCTCTTTGTTGACCTAAGTAGGAATTGACTTAAAAATAGTTTTTTTTTATTCTAAATTCTGATGTAAAATCTTTCCCAATATTTAACTATCTTATATTTATAATCTAGATTTTTGTTTGTCTAGAATATCTTCTATCTCTGCTAGAATATTCGATATTTTCAGGTATGTTGTGCTTCAAAAAGCTTCCACTACATCCGAATCTAACAGCATTCACTACAATAAAAATGTATATTTCATGTTTTTAATTTTGAATATATTGAATTTTATCTATTTAATATTAAATTAAAATAGTCTTCCCTTTTATAATTAAAATGTATTCTATTTTATTACCTACTAACAGACATGGCCTGGCTTTACGTAAGTTAAATTAAAAGAATGATAGAAATTAGTTTTAAAATACATTTTGTTGAGAAAACATTTCAATGTTACAAAATTCGAATTTACAAAGATTTCAAAAGAAAAGTTATAATAATATCGCTTTTAACTGGACTCATTTTATATTATGCTCCACGCATTTTAAAAATTTAAAAAAATAATGAAAAGTACCGCTATAAACATTTAATTGATTTAAATGCTATCATACAAAAACAATTAAACTCAATAAATTAAATAAAAAAGGGACATCATATGATGCGAATATTAATTAAATAGTCAATAATAAATACGTTGATTGAAACTTTAATATCAAAGAAAAATAAAAAAAATAAGTGAATACATTAAATTATTAAATGAACATCATAAAAAAACTATATGTGGCAGTAAGAATATTTGAAACGAACTAAAAATAAATTAACTACATTGTTATGCAGAAATAAGAGTATATTTATAAATACTCTAATAAAATGTTTGTAGTATTTGCTATGAAGAGAATATTTAAAAAATACGGATTCATAAATAAAATAATGAATTAATATAAAGGGAATTACTTATGAATAAATTTCATATTATAATTAATATTTATATGATAATGTGAAATATTACTTCTTAACAATCAAATTCTTTCATTTTAATCCGATTTAACTGCTTTTATTAATTCCACTGAGCACTTTTATGTTTAAACTATTTTTAAGCGAAAATTGGAAATGTATTTATTAAAAGAATAAAAATGTTAAATAATTAAATAATTAATTTAAAAAATCGTTTGACAAAATTCTCAAATTTTTTTTTTTTAATCGCTGTCATTTAAAAAAATCCTTTTATTTTGTCTATTAGCATTAAATAACTAGGGCAAAAAAGAAAACTCCAACTTTTTAAACAAATTACAGAGAAGTCTCAAAAGCATATTAATCGCTTTCAACGCTCATAGGAGGCTGCCATTAAAGATTGCATTCAATCTAAATGGTATAATTGTGATAAAATAATAAAAATGTGTACTTATTATTATTTAAATAAACAATTTCAAATATTTTTTTTTTTTGTTCACAAAGGAATGAAATAATTGTAATATTGTACACGGGACATTTACTCTAATTTAAAAGTTATGGGAATTTTGTCACAAAAATTTGTGAGTCTATTATTTTTCACACACTAGTTGATTGCACTAAAAATCCCGTGTCCCTTAATGGCAAAATTTCGAGTAAACTTTTAATTAACCACTTTAATCAATTTTTTTTAATCAACTGCATTGAACTATAAGTTGGTTCCATTCGAAAACTTTGCAACAATTATGTAAAGATCTAATGATATTTACAAAAATTATCAATGATGTCCCCTATATATTTTGTTCTTTTTTTGGTCGACTGTACATGCATATGTGAATTTTCTTTAGTGTTAGAAAATATGAAACCATTTACTACTAAAGGGACCTTTTCAGTTACATCAAATTAAAGACATTTTTGTTTGTTTACAGGTTGCGAATTCTATGGTGCCCTGTGCGGCCTCTTTGGCCTGGTGTCAATTATTACCCTGGCAGCCATCGCAATCGAGCGGTGTTTGGTCATCGCAGTGAAGCCCTGGTATGGAGGAAAGATCTTCAAAGTCAAGTTGGTCATCGCATTCGTCTGGATTTACTGTATCGTCATAATGCTACCCCCGATTTTCATCGGATGGGGGTCATTCGTACCTGAAGCTTTTCTAACCTCTTGTACCTTCGACTACCTGACCCGCACCACTTCAAACAGGACATACTTCTTGTTCCTGTTTGCATTCGGATTCTTCTTGCCACTGATGTTCATAAGTAAGTATTTCATTTAATGGAACTCACACCTACATTGTTTTTTTCCAATGCAGCTGGCAAATAGACCGTGATCTTTTTATGCCATAAGGACTGCACAGACGTTACTCACTTTGCATTACCCAGGGGGCGCGTGTAACTTGAAGATAAGCCATGGACGCGGAGTAGCAATGCCCCCGCAACGCTCTACGATCCTGTTAGGACCGGGACCTACGGTTTAAAGTGGATTCCGAACCACTACAAGCACCCATGGCAACTCCGGGATTTGAACTCGATACCTGTGGTACCGAGAGCTAGCCACTCGGCCATCAGGCCCAGTCACGCCTACATTGTTTTACCAGCTATTCACTTGAGAGGTAATCCTCCGTTTTAAAAGCTAAGACGGCGAATCGATTATCTGTTAGAGTTGCTAGTCAGACATACCCAGTAATTTTGTAAATTTTTTTTTCTTTTCTTTTTTTTTTTTTTTTTTTTTTTTTTTTTGTAATTTTGAAAGTAAAAAGTTTAATAATTTTATAGAATTTTTTTATACACGTAATTTAAAATTTTAATAATTAAAAAAATAATTTTTTTTATTATAATTAAAAACCCCTCCAAAATTTCTTTTCTCCTTTATTACATCGCTGTGTTTGAATCCTTCTGGCTTGTTTACTTAGTTTTCCAAGTGCTATCTGGGCGAACATTTCAAGTTTATTAGATATTCTGAGCAATTTAAGAGTTCGCTTTGGGTTTCCCTTCGTGAGATTTCATTAAATGAAAAAAATTTGTAAGATATTCTTAAAGAATAGAAATAGTAATTGGTATTTTTCTGTATTTATTTATATTGTCAGTAGACGTCACATATTTATAAAACAGATCAATTTTGTTTTGTACAGCACTTATGAAAATGAATTCGTTATGACTTAAATTGTTTTTCAGATTTGTAGTTGTAATTTTTGTATTGCTTTTGTAAGATACGGGAATAAATTTTATTGATCAAAAGTGTTTTATTTTGTTGTGTCGTATATTTCAATATGCAATCACTGAAAAAAATGAAAGAGGAAAAAATTGTTGGGAAGATAGATGATTTGAGCGAGGATAAAGACAATGCAAGAAATGATAAAGATATTGAGTCAAAATACGTGTTTTATGTGGAATGGGACTCGAATGAAAACTCAGACTTGAATACCAAAAATTTTCCAGGTCCCGTACTCTAATAATAATGTAAACAAAAACTCTAATTTAAAAGGCTTCGTTCCAACTCATAAATTTATTGATGGAATATTTACAATGTATATGAAAAGGAAAAAAATCCTCTGTCCTCTCAAACAGCAACATTCCGATCCTTCCTCCGTGGCCCTCGCTTTTATATCTGTTCTCTTGACTTTTCAATAATTCTTGTTTTCCTTCCCTCTCTCCTATTGGCACCTTTTTGTTTTCTTCTCTCTTCTTAGATGCAACTTTTTGCTTTCCTCTCTCTCCCTTTCGGCACCAGAGGCCGTACAAGGACACTGTTAGAAATGATGGGGATTACATTGATGTGGAAGTTATTAATAATGAAATGCTAGGAGATACTGAGGAAAAAGCCACTTCAAAATATAAAGAGTTTATCCGAAGTTGAAATGACTGTTTTTTTTATAACAGATACCACAACCTTGTTTTCAATCCCTCCAAAAGAAAAAGATGTTGTACTTTTATACGAATGTATTTCAGCCGTAATCACAAAGTCTTGCCTTGATTATAAAAAATGTATTACAAAATAACTGTTGAACGTAAGAATGTAATTTTGATATCATTGGATGGGCCTGAATGGCCGAGTGGCTAGCGCTCTGGCGCTCGGTATTACGGGTTCGAGTCTCGGCGGTGCCATGATTGTTTGTAGTGGTTCGGAATCCACTTTAAAAAGTAGGTCCCGGTTCTGATAGGATCGTTGCGGGGGCATTGTTACTCCGTGGCTTATCTTCAAGTGACACGCGCCCCCTGGATAATGCAAAGTGAGTACGTCTCTGCAGCACTTGCCTTAGGGCATGCAAAGACCAAGCTGTCTGTGTTTGCCAGCTGCATTAGAAAGAAGATATCATTGGATAGTTCATTTTTAACAGTTTGATAGAATACAAACAAATAGAAGACTGACCTCTTGATGATTTTTGGAAAGTGTTCATATGGTTTTTAAAAAACAGGATATCCAGTTCGTTGCCATAACTTACTGGGTCTTTTCTCTTTTGATTAAATAGCGAATCTCTACTGGGATTTTGTGATGAGGGGTCTTCACTTCTCGTGAGTTACATGATGTTAATATTTCATTAAAGTTGATATTGCAGCACTATTGGCTGATTTTTTTTTTTTCTTCACAAGGGTCAATGTTGGCCATACTACTCCCAACAATGATTTATAAAAAAAAATTTTGAGATCGTAATCACAAAAAGACTAGCTATTGGAAGTTGGAAAAATAATCCTCGCGTCTCTGATTTTCTCTATAAATATTAACCGTCTTACAGTTAATATATTTAAAATGAATAAAAGAAAGGAGTAATTTTAACTGTTGAATTAATGTGATGAAGAAAATACGCTTTTGAATTTCTTGTTGGAAGAAGATAACTTCTCTTTTCGTAGAATTGTACAAATTTCTGAGGAAGGCGTAAAAAAACCTTTTGTCAATGCAACAGAAAAGAAATTTAGGAAAGTTCATAATTTCCTGCAGGTATGATAAAAAATACTATACATAAAACATCAAAGGTGAAAAGTCAAAACTGTTTTCTAACTCTTTACTCACCTTCTAACTACTTCTAAATTAATAGAAATTAACGTGCATATTTTATTAGAGTATTTATATTCATTCATTATTGTATTTATATACATTCATTATTGTATTTATATTCCTATTATCATTTATTTTTAATATTGTCTTTAAATTTTATATTTGTAACTAGTCTCTTTTATTCATTCTTTTATCAAATTACTCTTATTTTAAAAAATTCTAGACTTTTCACTCGTGAAGATTAAATTAATTGAATATTTCAGTTAACGTATATCCCTATAGAGAATTTTTGCATACTGTTTCAATTATGTTAACTCCTTTCCTCAAATCTTTTAATTTGACACGTTGAAAAAAGGTTTTAAAAATTAAATAATTTTTAAAATTTAGCGTTAGAGTTAATATAGTAATTGGCAAAAAAAAAAAAAAATCTCTATTATTTTTCCAGTGTTGAAAAAAATCGGATATTAAAACAAAATACTAATACGAAACTTATAAGGATATTTTCTTCGGTTATTATGAGCAGCGTTTCAAATTACACTCAATATATAGTCCTAATAATTGACGATTTTCAACACTAATTACGAGGGAAAGGGTTTAGTGGTGTAAGCATCCCATATATTACATTCATTGTCCTTTTGTGAAACGGCTTTAAAGATTTCGAATATATGTTAGAACTCAATATAATTATAGTATTGTAGTTAATTAGAGTAGCACAACTGATTATTTTCCCTACCTATAAATTAAAATTATATTTGTAATCGAACTTAATTAAATTAGAAAAACTTACCTATTCAGGTTCTTACACTACATAAATTCTTTTATTAGAAAAAATATTTTAGTGAACACCTAATACACATTTTTTATTATGATCTAAATTATTTTAATAAAGTTAGATTATTTTTGAAATATACAACAGATTTTTAGAATAAATTTGAGAATTATGATATGAATTTTAGTTAGTTTTCAAAATATACAGTTTCGTTATATAATTTTGATAATTTTATTACAACTGATAAATAAAACTTTTATTTACAAAATATAAACAAATGGTGAAAAATGCAATCAAATAAGATATTGTTTGTTAAAGCTTGGATTGGTATCATAAAGAATATTTCTTCAAAAAAAAAAAAAAATAGTTTCTTAACTTTGTTAATCTGGAACTTTTTTATATTGCTTTTAATATACTAATCTGATGTACTTTTTTTTATTGCTTTTAATATACTAATCTGATGTACTTTTTTTTTTATGTTCCACAGCTGGAAGCTATTCTATCATACTACATGCGGTTTTACAAAATGAGCGGGAAATGAAGAACAAAAATATGATCAATTCTTCAAACGAAAATGCGAGAAGGAGCGACTGCAGAGCTGCGGAGATGATACTCGTGGTGATAGCATTTTTTCCTGGTGTCATGGATTCCGTATACATGGATGGCATGCGTGGGACAATTCGGAACCAGGGAATATCTAACTCCCTGGGTTTCGGTCGTGCCAAGTATTTTCGCCAAGATGTCTACTCTTTACAACCCTGCGATCTATGGCCTCTCGCACCGCCACTTCAAGTCTACAATCAGCCGACTACTCAATAGTAATAGGCGAAATAGGAGTGGAACCGTCTTGAGTAGGAATAACTCTAACCTCATCAGGTCCAGAGTGAATTGTTCTTGTCTCCCCATGCATGTCGCCTTGGACGCAGTGGCTGACAATAGCTCTTCCTCCGTTGGAAACAAGATTTATGCCAGTTCTCAAGACAGTAGAAGAGTAAAGTATATCAGAGGAAATAACGACAGAGAGGATGTAGTCAATCTTGGCATTTGCGGTAACCAACAAGTGGCATCGTCACAGGAAGAACAAGTACAGAAATATGTCGAGATTCATGCAGAAGACTCTCCTACATGTTCGCACCATATCCCTGCTTCATACAGATCATGCAGTTATCTTCCAGAATCTGCAGTTAAATCTATGGGATGTGGTCAAGCGTTTCGCAAGCCAAACTACAAAGATGTTTCCAAACTTCGGGCTTCAGACAACTTGTTAGAAAGGAAAATAACTGGAGACAGAGAGCTCTCGTAATTCAAAGATTTGTAGACGAAAATTCCTCCTGCGATCCAAATTTCTCGAGCAGGTCTTATCACAGCATTCCGGATTCCTACATATACCGCGGCAATTTCATTTATCCTAACGGATGCGAATCAGAGAGTGAAATTTATGACAGAAAAGGATCTATAATATCTGAAGAATCTGATTCGATATGTGATTGTCAGATGCTTTCAACGTCTCTTCAACACTTTCCAGATTCCTATGAGTCCTGCGATGATTTTGTTCGCCATTCTAATCTTCAATCAGTCACACACGGAAAAAGCTGTTTACAGACATAAATCATCTTCAGCTTCAATGGAATATGATTGTCATTCATCTGCTTCTTGTCGAAATATTTCTCCTCCTGCAAAAAGCCCAAAATGTACCTTCTCTGTCAAGACTTTCCAAAAATACATTCCAGATACAAAATGGGAAGATAAACTGGAAAGAAAATATGCAATGCAGAAAATACCTTTGGCGGAGGATCATATCCATGATCATTTGGAACCAAATTTGCAGAGTTCTCCAGATGTCTCTTGCGATTGCAGAGTAAAGTGTCATGATGAAAGAAGCTTGAATGTTCAGTCGAGATTAAATTCTCCTCGTCGAAGACATATCTTGAAGCTTCGCGTTTTGGGAGTCAAATCTACCAGTGATCTGGAAGCAGAAGACGAACATGTAGAGTTGAAAAGAGGAACAAAAACATTGACACCTGCAAATAAAATGCGTTCATTCAATCTGGAGGAGGCATCTCAGCCATTTCCATACGTTTATACCCTCGTAGTGACTCCTCCAGTGAGGAAAATGAACAAAACTCATACTAACAATAAATTCCATACTAACAATATCGATCTATTATTACAGGCGCGTAAGCGTACACACACGTAAGCGTAACATTAGTAATTTTTGTTCTAAAAGATGTCTCACCTCAGTTTTGCCAGTTCTATACCATGTTCATAAGCTAAAAAAATCCCAATTGAGCACTAATTAGGACTTCTAAGCAAATGATAACAACTAATCTTTCAAACACTGGGGGAGAAAAAGATCTACGAGTTATTTTTGTTGATATTTTTTTATATAAATTCATGTTTTCTTTGTTTAAATGGTATGCCAAAATTCACTTTTTAAGCAGCGTGTATTTTTTGAAGTTGTGAATTTTTTTTCTTCTACTTAATAATATAGATTAAAAATATTGTTTACCCCTAAAATAAGGAGCCATAAAAATCAAATTTCTTCTCATACGTCCTTTCAAAGATATTTTATTGATTATTTTGTCTAAAATTCCTCCTTTTTTTTCACATCATTTATTTTCTAGCTTTCCTATCAAATCATTTACTCTGTAAGCGTCGCTTGAAAGTTAGATCTCTAAAGAAGTCCTGTGTCTGTTTCATTTCAAAGAATTCGCAATCTTTTCATGATCGAAATCGAGTACTTTGATTGAAAGGAAAACAGTGAAAAGTTAAAAAAAATAATTCGTAAGAAAATGTCTCCTTTTTTTGCTGCTTTTTTTAAGGTGCTTAGAGTTTAATTGGGTTTAACTTGATTCTTTGCATATTTTATGTTAAAAATTTATATTCATACAATAAAATTGAACTCCTGAACAAATTTATAATTATATTTATGCACCTTTAAACAAATAACGCCACTTAAAAACCAGAAAAGGTTTGAAGAACTTGAATAAAATTGTTTGGTTGTTTTCGTATTGGCATTTGTGGTTTACAAAAACCAGTGAAAAATGATGTTAACATTCAATGATATTTCTTGTAAAAATAGTGAACATTTCAGTGATTGATATTAATTTATTATTTCCAACAAAAAAAAAGGAAAATTTTCTATTCTTAAAATCTATTTATATAAAGTGACCCAACTTTTCGGAAAATTAAAAAAAGAAAAGAGATTAATAAGAAAATGTCACATTTTTTATATAAATTAGCATTGTCAATCTGAAGATAATATACATATTTAAATAATTGGTTCATTTATGTCATGTAAGTTAAAAAATACGTTGAATGTTGAAAATAAAATTTACCATATTCCGATTTCTTCATAATATAGGCTGAGAATCAGTCAGTGTTTGCAAAGATGGTCAAGGTTTCATGATAATTCTCTAGTGAAGGGATAAACAAATTACGATCCAAGAACAATTCTTCTCTGGGCAATTTTCATAAGTGCAGGTTCTGATTTTAATCCTCTGTGATGATGAATTCTCAGTCATTTATTGAAGATCATTCCATCTGAATTAATTTTTAATTAAACTCGATTACTTCTACTATCTTTTGGTGTCATTTGCTTCTAGGTGTTGTTAACTGAATCATTTGATGTTTTTGTCGAAATATCTTATTTCAATTTCTCTTCACATGTGCCAATATTCATAGTAATATGCCAATTGTGCCAAAATGATTATGAACCAAAAGATTCTAAAAAGATAAGCATTGACCATTCTTATTTGAATTCATATTTCACACTTTAAAAGGCTTCACGTGTTTAATATTACATATTTAAGCATTTTTTAAATGCAATTTTTGATGATCTAAAAATGAAAATTGTTTGATGTTGTTGTTACTCCAATACAGCTGGTAATACAGTTAATCTAGAATGGTTTTATAAAACATATAATTTCCAATCAGATTTGATCAAGAAATGTCATATTGAATCTTTCTACCTGTAATGAAAATAGACACTCTTATACAGTAAATTTGAATTATATACTAACTCTCTTCTTCTTCATTGCCGCAGCAGCCCCATGGTGGGCCAAGACCGTCTGTCTACAGGGAGATATATACTAACTACCCCTTCCATGAATAAAAGACATTCTATAGAATTTTATTTAAAATTTTATACTTAAATTGTAATTTTTCATTTAAACTTCAATAATATGAATACTTTCCTTAAAATGTGTTGTAAATGAAACCATTCTGGTTTACACAAAATTCTATGTTACATAAATTATTAAATAAGTTATATATTTATCACTCTAAATTTTATCGTATACAAATTTAAATGTTCAGAATAAATTGTGTTAAGTGAAACATGCCGTCCTATATAAGTTTGAATTGTACTTTTAATCCGCAAGAACACTTGCTAGTATAAAAACTATAACCTATGTCTTGTTTTATTTTTTACTTATTTATAAATGTACAACTTTATTCAAAAATTAAAGGAGATTTCAAAGAATTTAATTACTTAAATAATGAAAAAAAAAAAATGAAAATACTTGGAAGAATCTCAAAAATCAATACACATTTAAAAACATAAGAAAAATAGCATCAGGAAAACAAATTCAATGTTTTCTAAAATATGCAAAAATATTTGTTGTAATAGATTTACCACAAACATGTTTTAACGTTTTAAACTGAAATACGTGAATTAGAAGACTAAAAACATTTCGGCATTTCAGTATAATTTTAGAAAGCAGTTATTATAATTTATATTTCTTCTTTTGTCTAAAAATTCAAGAACCTCTCCAAGTAGATATATTCGAGCAGAAATTAATAACTGAATTTTTCCTTGAAAGAATGAATTATAAATGAAAAAGAATTACTTTCTTCCAACTTCTGTACTGAAAGAAAATGCTCATTCAATCTCGACGTGTTTTGAAATGTCAATTCATCACCAGCACAATATTAGAAAAACTTCTCACACCGCCATTCTATGACAAATTGTCTTCTTTCATAAAAAGAAAAGTCCTATTCCTCAAATACTTTTATTTTGTTCTGAAATTTATTTTGTTATTTTACTTTAAAGGAAATTTTAAACGACTCCTAGAAAAATTGGATAAAAAATATCTTTTCTCCCAGCTGTTTTTGTGTATGGGAATTTTTGCATTGCCTATTTTATTTTTTATTTATCTTAAAATATGTTTAACATAACATTTATTTCAAGAATTTCACACAAAACATTAACAGTATTACATGTTTCACTCGAAAATAACGACCCACCTATTAAAGCTGGATTCCCCCAGATAGAAATTGTACATCAGAAAATGTCAATCAATCAAAATTCTGATTTGTGATTGACTGCCATAGATTACCCTTCTGAATGGCTGGCATTCTGCAATATGTGATCTCAATATCTGGTGGGAAACCCAGCTTAAGACATCAGCAACACTAAATGTCTGACTTCCCTTTATTCAATGAAGCAGGCATATTATATGATGTTTTCTCTGATATAATATTAGTTTCTAAAGTAATACTGAGGTAAAAAATTATTGTCCCCGACTTCAGTGATATTTATGATAGAAGGCCTCAGCTGATTAGATCTCTCATTCTGAAAATTAACTTATGGTACAAGTTATAGTATTCGCATATTTATAAATGCGTTGTCATTTTAAATATTAATAATCTTGCAAAGAATCGTTACTGTAATATTTAAATATTTAAAATGATATTATCATACAGTGTAGACATCATAATATGCTATTCTTTACTATTATCCTACTGTGAATATCTTATGTGAATACCTATACGCAAATTACGCTGTGTAAAGAACGCTGCGTGTGTACGATGATGTAAAAGAAACGACAGTTAATTATCTTTAAATTTAAAATTTTAATTGCTTTTGAACTTTGCTTTCCTGTTGTGCGATCTCATAGCGTAGCGTTCAGTTTCAGGCTAACATTTAAAGGTTAGAGTTCTAATTTTCATTTCCTTTTATATTTTTCCTCTTTTCTCATTATAAGTCATGCATCAAATTTACATAAATTAACAAATATTTTTTATTAGAAATGTATCTTTATATATTCTCTACTTTCTTAATTACGTTTTTTTTTTTTTATTTTGTATTGTTTAATATTAACTATTTAACATTAACTTGCACATGTCTGTCACTGTCTCAGAAATGGCAAGGAAAGCTGTGATGTCTTCTTATATGACAACACTCTCTCTAAAGGCACCCAATAAAAATAATTATTGCCTTTCCTAAATTTGATAATGCCTCAACTAGTTAAAAGAAGAAAAATTTCAAGCTTTCGTAAGTTTGTGAAACTTTAGAAAACAAATTCAAGAAATGTTTGTGATTGAATTCCAGAGGATATTCTGCGACATCTACCCGTCAATAACAACATTTACTGAAATGATGTCCAATAAAAATAAGTTTATATGTTTCCTGTGAATATTACAAAAAGGATACAGCAACTGGTCTCGCATTAAAAAAAAATTCGAACAGCATCGCAAGTGTGGAATCTTCAAAACAATACCAAAGGGATTCTGAAATTGATTCTTGATTACTGTGACTGAAGAAATGTCAATAGTTTTCGGTGTGATTGTGAATATCATGAGATAATTCCTTAAGTGGGTGAAACTTTCGTGTTAAAATTTAGGGTTTATTCCTACATATATTGCACTCATATAAGTATTCTGATGTGGTGCTTCTGATTGTTGTTCACATTTGGTAAAGTTTATGAGAGAATGCCTCAACTGGTTATCTCTCTTTTTAAAAGAGACCTGCGAAAAATATTTATCTTTCGCATGCCTGCATTAATTTAAAAATATTATTAAAATTATTGCAGTGATATTTTAGCATTGTAAAAACAAAAATTGTGAAGGACATTTAAAACTTCGCATGTCAGTGAAAATTAATTATAATTATAATTATTAATTGTAGTTTATTATACCTGATGTGTGAGCTTCATTTAAAACATGTATATCTGTGCGCCAAAATAACCATATTTAATAAATCACTTAATTGGTACAAAATGTAACCAATTACTAAACAACATCGTTAACTGTGTGAATTTCAAACTATCTATCATAAATATCTATCTAATTATCTATCTAATATCTATCTATCTATCTATTTCAATTTATCTAGCTTCTATCTATCATAAATATCTGTGAAAATTTATGAGCGTATTAGAAAATATTATAATGATATTATATGATACGGCTTTATATACAACTACTTACTATCATTAAACTGTGTGAGCTTCACCTATATGTGCATATCAATAACCCAAGATATAATGTAAATGTGTAATGAACCATCAATTCATAAGTGAACAACTGATCAGAAATTTAGTTTAACCGATTTAGTAGCTGCACCCTTAAGCGTCTGAGTAACAGAACTCGATAAAATGTGTACTTAGTGTCTCTTCATAAGCTCTATTCCAATCTGAGACGATGCTCCATAAAAATCATTGTTAACGGTTTTTCGTGCAATTATGGAGGCATTCCTCAATTGATTAGAGCTCTCATATTAAAAAGAACGTTTTAAACTTCGCATGTTTGTGAAAGCTTCTAATTGCTATGTAAAATATTAAAATATTGCTTTGAAATGTTCTTGTTGTTGTTGGTGTGCTATACATAATCCTTCTGTGTGAGCTTCTCTTCTACATGTTACGATGCTACTTTGATTGTATAACACGCCATGTCATTTGCGACTTATCCTCCTTTAATTGAATTGATTTAAAAGCCATTACTTGACCCAGACGTCTTTTCTTAATTCATTGTTGTATTGTGCGTGTTATGTATTTTAAACTATATAATGTCTTTCAAGTAATAGTAGCAGTAGTAATTGCTGTAATGATGCCTCACGATGAGATCACTTACCTTTTCTTTTGAGGTAATGCCCTCAACTGATTTGAGGTCTCTTGTTTAAAGAGAAAAACTAGTTCTTTTTTGTGTTGAATTTTGTTATCCCCTTTAAAATGCAACATTATAATTTTGTAATTGCATGACTATGTATTATATGTGATTAATAGCATCAAACTTTGTGAGCTTCACTGATATAGTGTATATCTGCAAGCCAAAGTACTTTGTGAATCTGCATAAAATTCTCAATCTGTTTATTTTTAATTGCTTAACTGATACAATAATCATATCAGTAGAAAGAAATGCAAACAATTTGTTTTAGTTACAGTTAAAGCATGAGTTTTCCATGATGTCTTTTTCTAAGTAACATAAATTGATGGTGTAATAACAAAAAATAATATTACAGCTTACGGTTAGTGAATTATTGTCTAACACAGGGGTCGGCAACCTTTTGAGCCGAAAGAGCCAAAAATGGCAATTTACAAAATTTCAAAGTTTTTAAAGAGCCACAAAAATTTTTCTTGCCAAGAATAAATAGCAGGTGGGCTGAAAAGTTCATAGACTGACACATAGATGGCGCTACTAGTATTAAATCCATATGATTTTTAGTTAGCCCTAACCTTCAAAAGACACGCGTATAAATTTGATAGCTGTTCCACTATTAGTATGTGAGTTATAGCATTTTTAGTGAAGTTATAGCATTTTTAGTGTTCATCACGTGCAGTCTACTCGGCTGACTGTCGATTGGACTCCGGTTTGAAATGATGGAGCCATGTTTTATCCATTGTCACATATCGACGCAAACATTCGGGTTTATTACGATTGAACAGCTCCAAACATTGCTTAGAATCATCAATTGGTTGTTGTTTTCGGTCGATTGGGAGCTCGCGCGGCACCCACTTTGAACAGAGCTTTCGCATATCCAAATATTCATTCACGATATGTCCAGCACGTTCCTTTGATATCTTTAGGGTCTCAGCTATCTCAATCAACTTCACTTTACGGTTATCAGAAATTGTTTTGTGGACTTTTTTATGTTTTCGTCGGTAACAACCTCTTTGGGGCGTCCACTGCGGGCATCGTCCTCGGTGCTCATTTCGCCTCGTTTAAATTTAGCAAACCACTTCTCTACGGTTGATTTTCCTGGTGCAAAGTCCGAATAATGTTTATCAAGCCAAGTCTTGGCTTCAATAGTATTTCTGTTCGCCAAAAAGCAATGCTTTATTAACACATGAAATTCCTTTTATCCATTTTTCAGGCTAACAAAAGTTGCTTCACTAAAAATGCTATAACTCACATACTAATAGTGCAACAGCTGTCAAATTTATACACGTGTCTTTTGAAGGTTAGGGCTAACTAAAAATTATATGTATTTAATACTAGTAGCACCGATTTAATAATACTAACCCACCTGTTAGTACTCGCATAAATAAAGTTTTGGATGAAAAAAAAAATCTATTTATTCATAAGAAAAAATATCTATTTATTCATAAGAAAAATATCTATTCATAAGAAAAAAAAAATATTTATTCATTATATCATTCTATTTATTCATTATTAGATAATTACTTATTATTTAAGTAAAAAATTAAAACAATTAAACATTTACTTACAACACTAACTTGTACTTCAATAACAAACAATTGAACAAAGAAATTCAATGGGAGCGATGGCTTTGCATAGTTATTCAAGTAGAAAATTTAAACTTTATTAAACAATGTAATTTGTACTTAAAATAAAAAAAAAAACAATAACACACATTTGAGCGAACAAATTCAATGGGAGCGTTGGCTTTGCATGGTTTTAGAAAGTTTGGATAAATTTGGCTCATAACTTGTTGCTTTAGGTTTCGAACACGACTCTAAATTTTCATTTGTTAGTTAGCTTCTTGCTTTACTTTTAATTATATTCATGCAAGAGAACGCTTGCTCGCACGAATATGTCGATCCGAAGATAGTCAGCACTCCAAATGCCAACTTCTTCACCTCACTGTAGCAATCTGGAAGACTATTCCATGCGTCGATAAGTGCCTCAACTCGCGGCATTTCTTTTAATCTGTCCACTTTTGTTGCGTTACGTACATACATTTCTGGACCTCCAACTTGCTTTTCAACTCTGTAAATTTTCCACTCCACATAGCTTTTTACTTTTTAAATCGATCAATTGCATTTCTAGAGATCCAGTATCAATCCCAAATGGCTCAATGCGGATTTCGTTACTATTTGTGTTGAGAGGATTTACTATGAATGCTAGAGTGGTTTTGAATTGCTCAAATCTGTCAGCAAATTCATCTTTAATTTTTTTTTATAACTGTGATGAAGTACCTCGTTTCAACAGTTGCATTGGTTTTATCGTGATATTGCTTTAGAAATTGAAAATGTAGTAATTTACCGCTCTGAATATATTCTGCAAAAAGAATTAATTTTTCTTCAAAACAAACCAATTCTTCTACCAAAACGTTGGCTGGGTTTCCTTTTCCTTGCAGTTTTATATTCAGCTCATATAATTTCGCTGTGATATCCACCATAAAGTAAAATTTTTGCAATCATTTGTCGTTCTCTAATTCAGAGTGATTAATGCCTTTTTTCATTTAGGAATGTATTTATTTCATTCAAGCACAAAAAAGCAAATTGCTTCAACACCTTATCTTCGGAAAGCCATCGCAATTTGTTGTGAAGGAAGTCGGAATCCTGAGTCTCCATTTCGTTTAAGAATTCTTTAAACTGCCGATGGTAGAGTGCTTTTGACAAGATGCTATTAACAATTTTGATTACCAAATTCATGACCTCAACTATTTCGGCCGAAAATGTTTGGGCACAAAGCGCTTCTTGGTGTATTATGCAGTGAAACGTAAGAATTTCTGGTTTATTTTGCTCTGAAGAATCGTTATTGCCCCTTTATTTTTTCCTGTCATACTTCTGGCTCCATCAGTTGCTATTGAAACGATTTTATTTAAATCGATCTTATTGTCTTCAAGGCATTTTTGCACGGCATTCGCTATATCTTCCCGTCTAGTTTGTCCCGAAAGCGGTAGCAATCCTAGAAGTTCTTTTGGAACTTGGGAAGACATATACCTGACAAAAAGGGCAACTTGTGCCGAGTCTTTTATGTCGCAAGACTCATCTATAGCAAGTGATAAGGCAGAAGAAAGTTGAATATCTTCCACCTGCAAATATGTTACATTTGAAGATATTTTAGCTATTCTATCTTGTACTGTTTTAGCGGATAGTGGCAAATCTTTGATTTTTTCAAGATTTCTGGTTTGTTTTTGAAATCACGAAACAGCTCTTCAGATTCCTCGTTAATCGATCCAGAACGATTTTAAAAGGGTTTTTTTTTTTTTTTTTTTTTTATAAAATAAATAATATTTGCGTATGGAACTAAAGAGTCGCAGTTTCACATCCAAAAAGAGCAGCATGCGGCTCGCGAGCCGCAGGTTGCCGACCCCTGGTCTAACATGTTAAGCATTATTATATAAAAGGACATTTTAACCTTCGTAAATCTGTGAAATTTCTTCACTTTAAGCTTTCTATTGGAATTTTATTGTGGTATATGTATGTGTAATATATAATATCACGATATTATATATATACGATATTATTATATCACGATATTAGTATGAGAGCTTTACCTTAAATATAAATATTTCATCACAATATGTGTATATGAAGATACTTAAAGAATAAAAATCAGACCAATTTCTTCCAACGTGAAGGCACCTGCAACAGCAATATAATAAATTGTTTATTTGTGTACTCTTTATATTAATGCAAAATTCTATCTCATATATATTGTTAACATTAGTTGGTGTCTGTCATTTTAAAAGTTTTACATTTTTTTCATGTCATTACTTTGACATTATATAATTACCAATATATGAATAACAGATCATTTTACACAAATTTAAGTATTCTAAGATTAATTTAAATGAAGAATTATTTGTTCTAGCTTTTAAAATTATTTTTCAATTGCAATGAGTCAATATATGTGTTGAAACGGCAATTAACTAAAAAACACTTTTCCCTTTAAACAATAAAATATTTCAGAGCCATATAAGTGTTTTTAAAAATAAATATATTGGAATATGTGTTATCAAAAAAAATATTAAATAAAAAAATATAAGGTTTTTTTTAAAAATATTACAAACACACTACGAAAACTTACTACGAAACACACACTTACACACTTTCGCAAAAAATGAAAAGAATCAGAATCTCCAATTTTTTTTATCTTATTTTAAATCAGAAATGATTTACTAACTGTTA
This sequence comes from Caerostris extrusa, assembly GCA_021605095.1. Classification (NCBI taxonomy): domain Eukaryota; kingdom Metazoa; phylum Arthropoda; class Arachnida; order Araneae; family Araneidae; genus Caerostris; species Caerostris extrusa. The sequence goes on along the minus strand of BPLR01019531.1, from coordinate 10,637 downwards.
TCCAAAAAATTCCAATCAAGACATTGAGATCAATGAGTTGCTTTTTACACATAATAAATACGCAGATTGTACGTGCACATAATAGGCTGGTAGAAATTGCAGAGATAACCAAACGATCTACATTGTGTTTTTGTAATTTTATCACCCACTATAACAGTTATCAATAATTTATAATTCGTAGTTACTAAACAAAAATTATAAATGTGCTAATAAACTAATATTTTATTAACTTGAATCTATTTTAGGATAGATTAATTTTAATTGAAAGAAATATGTCGCTCTCTGCTTTCGATTTACTCAAACATTAGTTGAGAATTAGATGCCACAGAGTAAGTCGATTTAAAAATCCAGCAGTATTAAATGTTCTAAGTTTAAATAACAGATAAAACATAAATGTTCTCATAAATATCCTTAATTACTGAGGTGACACCACTAGTGTCCCTCCTGTGTGATTTCTAAGTGTCAATATTCATTTCTAAGTGTCAATATTCATTTCTAAGTGTCAATATTCATTTCTAAGTGTCAATATACATTTCTAAGTGTCAATATTCATTTCTAAGTGTCAATATTCATTTCTAAGTGTCATTATTGTAATTGGGCCATAAATCCTCAATTTATTTTTTAATTTATCAACTGATATCAGAATTAGTTTAATCAATTCAGTAGCCAGAAGCATTAAACATTTAGGTTTAGATCCCAGATAAAAGCATTATAATACATGATGTTTTCATAATAGGTATATTAATTTCTGAAATGAATTAGTTTTTTTTTTGTTTATAAGTAAGTTAGTTTTCTTTCTAAATAAATAATGTAGTTCATGATTTTTGTGACTTTTATGAGAGGATGGCTCAAATAGTAAAAATTTCTCAAACTAAAGAAATAATTTTTAAGACTTTTTAACTTTCGCATATCTGTGGACTTCTCACAAAATGTGGCATTGTAGTTCCGCTGTTGTATTTGTTGCTGTTGTTATGCATCGTGTATAATTATTTATTATCATTATATTGTGATAATAAAAAATTATATTAATTGTGATAATAAATGGGCGAGAGCCTCACTTCTCTTGGTCAGTGTGATATCTATATATGAAAAAATAATGTAGTAGAGATTAGAATTAATGTCTTATCCTCATCAGTGTGTGATATCTATATGTGAATATGTAATGTAATAGAAGTTAGAAATGTTTTTCTTTGACAGAAATATTTACATAATTAATCAAAATACTATTTAAAATTGTAAAAAAAAAATCTTTATTTAAGTTAAGTTTGATGATATTTAAAACATATTGCTTTGGTTAAAATGCTGTTTAGAAATACCAGACATTTGGTCTCAATCCATTGATCTAGTTACCATTAAGAGGATTTATTTCCATAAAAAAATTGTTATAAAGTGTTACATTTTAAAAAAGAGTATATAATATAATGTATATATAAAGGAGTATATTACATGTTTTCCTTAGATGAATTTAAATTGTTGTTAGAGAGCTTAATTATGAGCAGATAATTTGATTGAAACTGATATTTGTTTTCTTATGCTTTCATATACATAAAAAAGGAATCTTTTAGAATTTGATCTATGTCTCAAAACTCACTGTCCATTGTATGAACATACAAATTATCTCAATTGTGATGAATGTACATTAATTGTGTGTGTAATAGATGTTTTCTGCTTCTATATCAAAGAACTATAAATTGATAAATGGCTAGAAATTTTCACCGCACATTTTATCTTTAGTGCACAGTATTCAAAAAGTAATTGACTGACACTAGAAAATATAAATTGGTGCTACTAATGTATGGTGCTAAAAATTATGTCGATGAAGGGTTCACTTGTTGGTACTTGTCGCACAATGAAACAACCATTACCATTAATATCATTTTTAAGAACATGCGATTTACTATTGATATTTGTTGATTTTTACGTTTTTAATTCTCTACATAAACATTATTCAATCTTAAAAACTTCTGGGAGCACAGCTCTGAATCTCCTCGAGTTTTTGAATAATCTTCAATGCTGGATAGAAATCTCTAAAAAAAGATTTCAGAGGTTCCCAGTGATCACAGCAGATATTATCATTATAAATTTGTCTATATGCAATTATGATTAAAAAAAATGAGTTTGCAAATGCAAATTTCACAAAGGAAAATATTTTCACCTGAGATTAATATGACTTATTCAGCTATCATTAAATTATAAGATAATTGTGTTGGTCATAAATATTAAAAAAATTCTGACAATTTCACATTTTCATAGCACCAGTCCAGTTACTTTTTAATGCATTCTGTAAACATTAATACAATGTAGCATTAAACATTAATACAATGGGGCAATTTTTCATGGTTTTTTTTTTATCATCATCCTATGAGTTCTTACTTACAGAACAACCAAAAACATTAATGCTCATATTATTATTTATTTGTCTTATTATGTCATTAATCCTTATTTATTTATGTTATTCTGTATAATATTAACATGTTATTTGTGCTACATTAATATTAACAAGGCTTTTATGTGAAACATTGTTAACGGCATTATTTATTTATATTATTCAGTATAATATTAACATGTTATTTGTGCTACATTAATATTAACAAGGTTTTGTTAAAAAATTGTTAACGACATTATTTATTTATGTTATTCAGTATAATAGTAACATGTTAAGTTTGTGCTTTATTACTATTAACAGATGTTAAAAAATTGTTATTTTATTTATATTATTCAGTATAATATTAACATGTTATTTGTGCTATAATAATATTAACAAGGTTTTATGTTAAAAAATTGTTAACGACATTATTTGCTTATAATATTAACATGTTATTTGTGCTACAACAAGGCTTTTATGTGAAACATTGTTAACGGCATTATTTATTTATATTATTCAGTATAATATTAACATGTTATTTGTGCTACATTAATATAACAAGGTTTTTATGTTAAAAATTGTTAACGACATTATTTATTTATGTTATTCACAAGGTTTTTATGTTAAAAATTGTTAACGACATTATTTATTTGTTATTCAGTATATTTAACTGTTATTTGTGCTAAAATATTAACAAGGTTTTTATGTTAAAAAATTGTTAACGACATTATTTATTTTTGTGTATAATATTAACATGTTATTTGTGCTACATTAATATTAACAAAGGCTTTTATGTGAAACATTGTTAACGGCATTATTTATTTATATTATTCAGTATAATATTAACATGTTATTTGTGCTACATTAATATTAACAAGGTTTTTATGTTAAAAAATTGTTAACGACATTATTTATTTATGTTATTCAGTATAATATTAACATGTTATTTGTGCTATATTAATATTAACAAGGCTTTTATGTTAAACATTGTTAACGGCATTATTTATTTATATTATTCAGTATAATATTAACATGTTATTTGTGCTACATTAATATTAACAAGGTTTTTATGTTAAAAAATTGTTAACGACATTATTCATTAAGTTACGAGTCATATATTTTTGCTTTGTGTGCATTATTCGAATCAATCGATATTGTTTATGTTTGTGTTAATAATTGAAATTCAAAGAATATATTTACCATAAAATCTTAATTATACTCTTATTTTTCCTTTCATATCTAATGCTTATATTATTATGCCTCATTTTATGGTATTAATCAATGCTTATTTATGCTATTAATTATAATATTAAGCTGTCTTTTTGAACTTGATTTTTTGTTAAAATATTGTTTATGGCATTATTCGTTCAATAACGATTCATGTATTTATGCTTCTATGCATAACAACCAATGTCATATTTTTGTCCACTGCATAAGCGTGCAGTTTATCTCGATCATGTAGTTATTATACTGGGATGCACATCAATTGTGTGCGCTATAGATGTTAGATTCAAATATGTTTATGCTAATAATTGAAATTGCAGTGTCCCAAGTATGTATGTACTATAAAATCCGAATAATTCCCCCTCCTACTTCAAATCAATTAAAATGTTACTCTCGAAGATCCCACTCCCTCCACCACTTGGTGAGGTTGCATCGATTGGTTTTCTTCCAGAAGTAATGACGATCAAATAATTCAATTTATTCTTTATAGAGTTATTTATTTGTCATTTTATTCGTGATCTCATGGGATATTTTTTCCAAAAAATATTGAATTTCTTTGTAAAAAAATTTCACTTTTCTTTTATAGTATTAATAGACTAAATTTTTAACACCACCTTTTTATATAGAAGAATATCAAATTGGAGAGAGGAAGTGTTTTGAGATACTATAATTTACAAAGATAAATTTGGATTTTATTTTAATTTAAAATTTTTTTAATTATACAAAGGGGGGACGTATTTTGCTTATTTTTATGGGTTAGCAAATCAAACAGTTGAATATTTTAGTGAAGTAAATAAATTAATTGAAATTTGGGTGAAATCAAACAGTAAAAAATATATCGTGTGTTTTTTAACTTAGAATAGGCCTTTTTAGGCCCAATTAATAAAATAGTTAATAGTTAAATATCATGTTCTATGCACACATTTAATATTTGTTGCGACAATGAATGCTTTGTGTAATTTAAAATGTCAGATAATTTTCTTTAAATCATTATGCATGGAATACGTAACATGTCCCATGGAATACATAACGTTAGACATGGAATACATAACGTCCATAACGTGTTATGATTCCGTTTTCTCGTTATGCATGGAATACATAACGTGTCCCATGTAATACATAACATTAGGCATAGAATACATAACGTGTCCCATGGAATACATAACGTTAGAATGGAATACATAACGTCCATACCGTGTTATGATTCCGTTATCTCATTATGCATGGAATACATAACGTGTCCTATGTAATACATAACATTAGGCATAGAATACATAACGTGTCCCATGGAATACATAGCGTTAGGAATGGAATACATAACGTCCATAACGTGTTATGATTCCGTTATCTCATTATGCATGGAATACATAACAAGATAAAACAAATTTAAAAAAAAAATTTTATACAGTTGTATAAATCTTTGTGAAGTTTCTCGGTCCTTGTTAAATTGTTCCACAATCAAAATAAACTTATTTTTAAAAGAAATATACTATGTGCCCGACTCGTTGCTCAGTGACAACATTGGCCGCTGGTGAGCATTAGGGCTGAAGTTCAATCTGCTGGCGGCCTTATTGTAGACACTGTTTTAAAACGAGAGACTCGGGTGGCTTGTATGATGTTCAGCATCTTGCCTCCGAGTCGAACTACCTCCTGAGAGTTTTCCGGGTTTTCTTTCACATGATACGCAAATGGGGTAGTTTCCTAAAAGTCTCCTGGAAGGCACTGCCCTCCTTCAAGTCAAGTCTAATCCCAAGGAAGACTTCAAGTCAGACTTCTCCTACGGGTGCTCCATCACAGCCCTTCCATGAGAAATCAACACACTCGTTCATGGACTTTGTTTTCCGATGTTGCTGTGGGATGAAAAACAACAGCATACTCTACGTAACCTGATAAAAATAAGATTACGTAATTATACTCTGAAAATGTCGGAGTATTCATTAATTAATGAACTGAGGTCAACTTCATTGTTGACAACTTGCCATTAAAAAAAGTGCTCCCAATCATTATTTATATCATCCACATATTAATTGAAAATCCTAACTTTCACTCGTTGTTTAATTTTCCTCTTATTGTGGAAGGAACACTGGACGGCAGACAATTAGACATTTTCTTTGCAGAATTAGACATTTTTTGCAGACCACGAACGAGTTACTAATTCTTCTCGTTCAACGAATAGTAAGAAATCCTTCGTGAAGAAGAATTGAAAGAAAGAAGAAAGGAGAAAATAAGTTCTCTTCAATATAGATTACAACACTCATCTAAAAAAATAAAATTTTCTATAGACAATTGAAATAGAGAGATACTTATTGCATCCACAGTTGGAACTTCAGGCAACTGCACTAAACTGGATCTCAGTACCTGATTGACATATTTTATTTCAATTCTAATTTTTGTCACAATTTTCTGAGTTAATTGTCGGAATTCAATTTAATGTAAGAAATAAACAAAAAAATTTAAAATTATATGATTTAAAAAAAAAAAATAAGTTTATTTTCCTACATAGTTCAGTTCAAGAAATTTTTTAAAAATATTCATAAGCATTATCTATATGCATAACTATATTGATAGAATAAAAACGATGAATTATTAAAAAATCGATACATTCTTTATAACCTAATTAAATCCCGATGTTTGAGGACTTAAAATTCGGAATATTGCATCAATAAACAAAATTGCATTCATAAAATTAAGTATGGAAAACAATAGATATTACAGCAAATACCTTACCATTTTGATTTCATTAATAAAATTTATTATTTACATTAAAAGCTAATTGATTTTGTAAATCTTAAAAGCTAAAAATATCAGCTTTTAAGCACAAAAATTGAAGTTAATGTTGGAAATTGGGCAAAGCAGTTGCAAATTTGTAAAAATTATTCATTTGTGCGAACAGTTATTAATTTCTCAACAATTGTCACAGTCAATCTGCTGTCTAGTTCCTAACAAAGTTATATATATATATATATACTTAATTTACTTAATTTATATATATAAATTCAATGAATTTTTTTTAATGAAGTTCTGACTGCTAGGAAGTGATTGTCTATCCAAACATAAATGTATAAATTTTATTATTTTTATATTAAACTTTAATTGATTTTGTAATCTTAAAAGCTAAAAAAAATATCAGCTTTAAGCACAAAAATTGAAGTTAATGTTGGAAATTGAGACAAAGCAGTTGCAAATTTTGTAAAAATTATTAATTTCTCAACAATTGTCACAGTCAATCTGCTGTCTAGTTTCTAACAAAGTTATATATATATATATACTCATAATTTATTTAATTTTATATATAAATTCCTTTAATGAATTTTAATGAAGTTCTGACTGCTAAGTGATTGTCTATCCAAACATAAAATGTATAAAAATTTTATTATTTTCTATATTAAACTTAGTGATTTTTGTAATCTTAAAAGCTAAAAATATCAGCTTTTAAGCACAAAAATTGAAGTTAATGTTGGAAATTGGGCAAAAGCAGTTGCAAATTTTGTAAAAAAATTATTAATTTCTCAACAATTGTCACAGTCAATCTGCTGTCTAGTTTCTAACAAAGTTATATATATATATATACTCCTTAATTTACTTTAATTTATATATATAAATTCCTTAATGAATTTTTAATGAAGTTCTGACCGCTAGAAGTGATTGTCATCCAAACATAAATGTATAAATTTTATTATTTTTATATTAAACTTTAATTGATTTTGTAAATCTTAAAGCTAAAAATATCAGCTTTTTTAAGCACAAAATTGAGGTTAATGTTGGAAACATGGGCAAAGCAGTTGCAAATTTTGTAAAAATTATTCATTTCTCAACAATTGTCACAGTCAATCTGTTGTCTAGTTTCTAACAAAGTTATATATATATATATATACCCTTAATTTACTTAATTTATATATAAATTCTTAATGAATTTTTAATGAAGTTCTGACTGCTAGAAGTGATTGTTCATCCAAACATAAATGTATAAATTTTATTATTTTTATATTAAACTTTAATTGATTTTGTAATCTTAAAAGCTAAAAAATATCAGCTTTTTAAGCACAAAAATTGAGGTTAATGTTGGAAACATGGGCAAAGCAGCTGCAAATTTTGTAAAAATTATTCATTTCTCAACAATTGTCACAGTCACCAATCTGCTGCCTAGTTCCTAACAAAATTATATATATATATATACTCCTTAATTTATATATAAATTCTTAATAAATTTTCAATTAAGTTCTGATTGCTAGAAGTGATTGTCTGTCCAAAAATAAATGTATAAGAATGAATAACATTTGATAATAACAAATCTCTTACTGGTTGTAGTATCCTACCGCCAGAAGCAACTCTTTTTTCAGTCAATCTAAATAATCAAATTCCTTTAACTTATATGGCGTATGTTAGTGGTTTGAAATCCGCGTTAAACTGTAGGTCCCCATCTAATTAGCTTAAAGTGTGCACTTAAATGACCCTAGAGCGACAAAACCAAACCAAACTAAAATCTACCTCTCTATGGCTGATAATTGAGAGGTTCACTCGGCCATTAACACTACATATATTAACATTAGATACCCATAATAATAGACACGAACAATGTTTAAAAAAAAATAAATTAAAAACTCATACACTTTTAAAATTTTTCAAACAACTGTAAAATCGTATTGTTTTTTAATTACTATATTATCATTTAAACACTTTAAAAACGTTTTTGTCCTGCATTACAAAGTTATACAATGTTACATAAAACTTCCTATTTTAATACTAGTGGTTTTTCTTACAGCATTAGAAATGCAATGTTTTAAAAGTTATTTCATATAGTTTAAAAGAAAAAAAAAATTCATAGGCTGTCTTAGATACCATGAAACATAATGTTTCTCTCTCGTTTTTATGAGGAGTTACACTAATCCCCCTCTAACTTGTAACACTTTAAAAATTAGATGATTCTATATACAAACATGAACTATAAATTTAGTAAACACTACATTAATACAGCACGTGCTCCATTTTCCCCTGCAATTTGAAAACAAAATTTCATTCCCAATGTCATGTGTTCAGTTGATAAAGAACTCTCAATATTGCCTATAATTTTTCAAAAATACATATTCTTTTAATTGCCTTAGATAAAAATAAATAATGTTCTAATTTTTGCTATATTACTTACCAATAAGTATCGATAATTGAATTGAATAAGAAACTCCTTCCCCTTCTGTAAACTCACATTTCTTGACTGAAAATGTTCTTGACACTTATCTGCAGGTAATGCACTTAACGCTTGTAATTTAATAAATAAAAGCTTTTGAATACATTGAAATTTAATTTTACTGATAATTACTGAGTGGTGGGTCCTACTACTGAACAGCTAACATCCTAGCCATAACTCTACATCGTAATACACGTTTCAAACAAATCGATGACTGACAGTTTGTGATTTCTCTTTGAATTAAATTCCATTCACAAAATCAAATAACCTATTGAATGGGATTTTAAATAAATTTTATATTAGGTTAGTTAATAATATTATTCTAATTTTAAGAGGATAGAATAACATTAATATGCTTAAAAACGAAAATTGAAAGTAAATTAATTGATGGACAATTACTTTTACGAACACAAAGGTAGAAGAACAGAGGGAACGAGAACAAATGAATTATTGATTGTGAAAAACTAATGCTGTGCATTGGCGTGTTTCATTTGTATTTTAGTCTGTATAGAATCTGCTCTGACTAAAGATTGTAATTCCTTCCATTTATTCTTCCATGTATTATTTTTCTCACAAATTTATCATTTCCAAAACCATATCTGATTGTCTTATCTCTAAACTGTATTTATTTCCCCTGTTATTCATGTACTTTTTTGGTTGAAATAAAATATAAATGTGTAGAAAAATAATTCTTTGTCTTCTTGATTTTGTTATTATCATCCATAAAAACTTGTTAGAGATTACTTAAACATTAAAAACATCTTGGTCTGCCAATCTTTATTAACATGTATTCACTTCCTAACTTTAAACACATTAAATTTTTAATGTACCGTTCTTTATCTTTTGATGTTCAGTATTCTCAGTGAAAGATAATTTAACTTCCATATTTGAGTTCCATACTCTACTCTCTTTGAGTTCCAGATACTTTTATCCCCGCCTTACAGTCCTGATCCTCGCCATTTGATTTTCCTCCTTCGGTCCCTTTAAAAGTGCTTGAAAGTTCGGACGTCGAAGTACAGCAGCAGCCTTCAGACATTTTCAAGCAGCAGAAAAAGAGGAAGGATTTAAATTCAAAAGGCGAAATAAAATGCTCAAGGTGGATTTGTTGGACTGGTATACCAAATCTGAACGGCCAATTGGCTAGCGTTCTGGCCTTCGTACGATGGCTTCAGATTCGAATCCTGGCTGTGGCATGAGGCTTGTTAATAGTTCTGAATCCACGTTAAACTCTATGTCCCGTTCTAATTAGCCTAATGTGTGTGCAAAAATTACCTTAGAGCGACAAACCAAAACCAAATCTGATTCGTACGGAAACCTTTTGATTACCCCCTTATATAATAAATACCGCAAGGCTAATCAAGGGCTTAACGGCTACAGGGGCATTTATCACTCTTAGATTAATTCAGTTTTTTGAGAAATGCCAATAACACTACGAACAAAATTATTTTTTGAAAAAAATTTTGGAACGTTTTTACAGCCACAATTTAAAGTCTCAAAAGAAATTTAAAACTTATTATAAAAATAATATAAGAAGATTTGATGAAGGAAGTCGCTTTGAAAACTGTTCACTGTTCCATGCTTAAACCTGAATGCAGTGAAGGTAACAAGCTAAATCTAATATGACCAAAAGTATTGACAAAAAATATAGCATTAGTTTATAGAATACATGTATATTTCACGTTATACCATGATGAACCAGATATAAAAACAAACAAAGATAAACGCAAATAAGATCGTAAGCCTTAAATTATCTCTATGCGTCTTATATCTCTCTGAAAATAAGGGAGATGTTATTCCTGACCCACACAACACAAGACCACTCGAGAACGTATTGAAAAGTCTCCAAAAAACCTTCACATGAGAAAA